>RQWH01000034.1:0-84685 GCA_003934905.1 Neonectria sp. DH2 | reverse complement strand
TACTATTAACATTTCTCTTTATTCTTAGCATTTCTCTAGCGTTAGCGTTTCCCTATCTCTAGCGTTAGCGTTTCCCTATCCCTAGCGTTAGCGTTTCCCTATCTCTAGCGTTAGCGTTTCCCTATCCCTAGCGTTAGCGTTTCCCTATCCCTAGCGTTAGCGTTTCCCTATCTCTAGCGTTAGCGTTTCCCTATCTCTAGCGTTAGCGTTTCCCTATCCCTAGCGTTAGCGTTTCCCTATCTCTAGCGTTAGCGTTTCCCTATCTCTAGCGTTAGCGTTTCCCTATCTCTAGCGTTAGCGTTTCCCTATCTCTAGCGTTAGCATTTCTCTGTCTCTAGCGTTAGCATTTCTCTGTCTCTAGCGTTAGCATTTCTCTGTCTCTAGCGTTAGCATTTCTCTGTCCCTAGCATTTCTCTGTCTCTAGCGTTAGCATTAACCCCACTCTAGCGTTTCTCTATCCTTAGCATTTCTCTGTCTCTAGCGTTAGCATTAACCCCTCTCTAGCGTTTCTCTATCTCTAGCCTCAGCATTAATCCTTCTCTAGCGTTTCTCTATCCCTAGCGTTTCTCTGTCCCTAGCGTTTCCCTGTCTCTAGCGTTAGCATTAACCCCTTTCTAGCGTTTCTCTATCCCTAGCGTTTCTCTACTCTTAGCGTTTCTCTGCCTTTAGCATTTCTCTATCTCTAGCGTTTCTCTACCTTTAGCATTTTCTCTCTACTATTAACATTTCTCTTTATTCTTAGCATTTCTCTAGCGTTAGCGTTTCCCTATCTCTAGCGTTAGCGTTAACCCTTCTCTAGCGTTAGCGTTTCCCTGTCTCTAGCGTTAGCGTTTCCCTGTCTCTAGCGTTAGCGTTTCCCTATCCCTAGCGTTAGCGTTAACCCTTCTCTAGCGTTTCTCTGTCCCTAGCGTTTCCCTGTTCCTAGCATTAGCATTAACCCCTTCCTAGCGTTTCTCTATCCCTAGCGTTCCTCTGTCTCTAGCATTAGTATTAATCCTTCTTTAGCATTTCTTTATCTCTAGCATTCCTCTGTTTCTAGCATTAGCATTAACCCCACTCTAGCGTTCCTCTGTCCCTAGCGTTTCTCTGTCTCTAGCATTTCTCTGTCTCTAGCGTTAGCATTAACCCCTCTCTAGCGTTTCTCTATCCCTAGCGTTTCTCTATCCCTAGCGTTTCTCTATCCCTAGCGTTTCTCTGTCCCTAGCGTTTCTCTATCCCTAGTGTTTCCCTGTCTCTAGCATTAGCATTAACCCCTTTCTAGTGTTTCTCTATCCCTAGTGTTTCTCTATCTCTAGCATTAGTATTAACTCCTCTCTAGCGTTTCTCTACCTCTCTAGTATTAACTCCTCTCTAACATTAACCCCTCTCTAGCATTTTTCTATCCCTAGCATTACCCTATCTCCTATATTAACCCTTTCTTAGTAGTTTTCTCTCCTTTGCTCTATAGTAGTATATCTCTCTTTTCTTATCTTTCCTTTTCTTTATTCTTCTTTACTATTTCTTCTTTCTTAGTATATACTCTTATAAGCATATATTAGCCTACTTTAGCTCTTTAAGCCTTACCTTAGTACTTACTTATAACCTTCAGTATTTCCCTTTTTCTTTACTCTTCTCTTCTAGCACTTAGCCTATACTACCTTTAGTATTTCTCTTCTCTAGTATTTCCCTTTCTTACCTAGCTCTAGTCGTTATTCCTTTTTATTATTTCTTTTTTTTTCTTAGTCTTTATTCCTTCTTTAGTACTTACCTTTAGTATTGTTTACTTTCTCTAGCCTTTATCCTTCTTAGTACTTACTCTTCTATCTTTATTAGCTAACTCTCTATTAGCTAGTTCCTTTCTACTAATTATTACCTATATATAGTATTTAGCTATATGCCTTTTATTAACTAATTAGCTCTTTCTTAGCTATTATTCCTTTCTAATAATTACCTTTTCTAATAGTTACTCCTTCTAGTAGTTATCCTTTCTAGTAGTTACCCTTCCTTAGCTATTACTCTTTCTAGTATTTACTATCTATAGTACTTAGCCATTTACTTTTACTAATTTATTAGCTTTATTATAGTAATTACTCTTTCTAATAGTTACTTCTTCTAATAATTACTTACTCTTCAGAATAGTTCTTCTTTCTAGTATTATACTCTTTTATCTTTCTTAGTATTTACTTTTTTATCTTTATGAATATATAGTCTTTCTAATAAATACTTATAGTATAGTCTTCTTATCTTTATTAATCTTAACTCCTATTATATCTTTCTTTCTATTACTTTCTAGTATTTCTATATACTTAGCTTATTAAGCTTATATAATAAAGTCTAATAATAATAGTTTATCTTAATAATAGTTTATACTAATAGTATAACTATAAACTTAAATATTTAACTATTTATATATAATACAGAAAAGCTTTAATAAGTTATACTTACTTTATATACTTTAAAAAAGTAGAATAAGATAAAACCTTAGACTTTCTTTTATAGAAGTAAATATAACTAGTAGTAAGTAGCTTATACTCTTTCTAGACTATCTAGCTAATCTTAATAATTAGCCCTAAAAGATTAACTACTTTATATAGTGAATAATAATTATTACTAATAGTTAATAATATATAATAGTTACTATAAAGAATACTTTATAGACTTCTTAGCTAATTAGACTAACTAGTAATAAATTCCCTACTCTATACAGTCAATAGCAATAGCTACTAATAGTAAATAGCTTATAATAACTATAGTAGAAAATACTATATAGATCTTCTAATTCATAGAAACAACTAAGCTATAAGCTATCTACCCTATACAGCTTACAGCAGTAGCTAGTAGTAGCAGGCAGACAGTCAGTCCGTCAGTGAGTCAGTCAGTCAGTCAGTCCGTCAGCGAGTCAGTCAGTCAGTCAGTCCGTCAGCGAGTCAGTCAGTCAGTCAGTCAGTCCGTCAGCGAGTCAGTCAGTCAGTCAGTCCGTCAGCGAGTCAGTCAGTCAGTCAGTCCGTCAGCGAGTCAGTCAGTCCGTCAGTCCGTCAGTCCGTCAGTCCGTCAGTCCGTCAGTCAGTCAGTCAGTCAGTCAGTCCGTCAGTCAGTCAGTCAGTCAGTCAGTCAGTCAGTCAGTCAGTCAGTCAGTCAGTCAGTCAGTCAGTCAGTCAGTCAGTCAGTCAGTCAGTCAGTCAGTCAGTCAGTCAGTCAGTCAGTCAGTCAGTCAGTCAGTCAGTCAGTCAGTCAGTCAGCAAGTCAGTCAGCAAGTCCGTCAGCAAGTCCGTCAGCAAGTCCGTCAGCAAGTCAGTCAGCAAGTCAGCCAGGCAGCCCGGCCACAGCAGCCCGGCCAAAACACCATACAGCATCCCTGATCGGTAGGAACAGCCGACTGTAAATAGCCTCACTTACACACACGCCGGCGGCCGGCAACAGCAGCCCGGCCAGCAACAGCAGCCCGGCCGGCAACAGCAGCTTGCAACGGCCGCTTGCAACAGCCGCCGCCGGTAGCAGCCGCCGCCCTCCGCGGCCCTCCGGCTCACACACCGCTGCTCTTCCCAAGAATGCCCTCATACGCACACATACAGCAGCCCGAGCCCGGGGTTCGATTCCGGCCCCGGCCCGTATTCTTTGCCCCTTTTTCAGCCGCGTTGCGGCCCTGACGAGCCGCAATAGACCCTGCCTTCGGCGGTGTAATTGGCTATCGTCCCACGGTCAAGCCGCGATGGAAGCCTTATATAGCAAAAGTCTGGAAACCGGTGTAACGAAGCAGCCAACAGGGGTTATGGTCTAACGGTTAATACGGCAGAGCTAATGCGCCTTTTTTCAAGCAGAGAGCCTCCTTACACTACAGAGAACCCAGAAGACCTCGAGTTAACCCGGCTTGCTCGGCGGCAAATAGGGGTTTTAGCTGCCTCTTCCTAGCAATAGGCAAGGGCAGCTAAAGAGCCTGCTTGGTGGCTGGTCTAGGGTAGGTCTAAGGCTATTGCTTGCTCGACTTTAGCCCTTAGCACCTTTTCCAGTCATCTTAAGCCCTAAGTGCAGACCTCTTCTGAGTATAATATAAATCCTATATTATTAAGTCTTTGTGAGCTGTAGGAGAAGTGAGGCACTAGCCTCTGCCTTTACGCCATTAGTTTAAACAGCCGGATTAAGAGGCTTGGCCATACCAACCTAGAGCAATCAATTTTTTATTTTATTGATTTTAGTTTAATGTATAAAGAGATTTATACTTTTTCTTCTTTTAATTATTACTATAGTCTTTAAATTACCCCTTTAGTATTCCTAAAGCTTATATTTATATAATCTCTATATATTTCCTCTTAACCTAGCTATATTAAGATAGCTTTTTCCTATGTAATATCTTTATATTAAAGTAATAATCCTCTTTACTAATTATAGAAGCTATACTATGCCTAAGTTATAATACTAAAGTAACTTTAACTCTTTATACAGTTTAGTATAGAAGCTACTCTAATAGCTTAGTACCCTCTAGTCCAGAAGCTACCCTATAGCTTAGTACCCTCTAGTGCAAAAGCTACTCTATACCTTAGTGTATTAGTAAAGGGTAACTTAAGACAGCTAGTAAGATAGAAGAACATTTAATAAGCCTTACTATAGTTGCAGTAGGGGAAGAAAGATATAGACTGTCTTTCTAGCTTTCTTATAGGTAAGGCAGAAGTCAGTCAATTTAACTGCAATTAGGAAAACAAAAAGACAGTTAAAATAAGACTTAAAAGATCAATAAGAGTACTTAAAATCTAATTAGAAAATTAACATTGAAAGCTCTTAAATTCATTGCTTAAGTTGATGTTCTTACTAACTTCCTTAATAGACTCTATTTATCCTAATCTCTCTTTTAATTTCAGTCAAAAGTTGAACTAATTGTTAAAAGAGGTTATTAGTCAATAGAAATACTATAATACTTATACTCTATATAAACCTTAATGTTTATTAACTTTAATACATTAGTACTATCTGTTTAGTATAGAAGCTACCCTATAGCTTAGTATAGTCAGTGTAGTATAAAAGCTACCCTATAGCTGAGTATTATTAGTTTAGCCTAGAAGCTACCCTATAGTATAGTACTATTAGTTTAGCTTAAAAGCTACCCTATACCTTAGTACTATTAGTTTAGTATAGAAGCTACTCTATTAAAGCTAGTAAATACTACTTTAGCCATAGAAAGGGACAAGAACCCATACCCCAACTCAACAATAGTCCCTCAAGGAGGTACACAGGAATGCATCCCATAGGTGTCTCAGTTGGTCAGCCCGAAGCTGCACTAGACTGTACGTATAAGGTCTAACAATCTAGTGTTTAGTATCTCCTAATAGGAAAGCATCTCATGAGATAGATTATTAAGTCAAAAGCAGGAAAGTATGTTAATAAGCCATCGAAAATGGCCTACTGTTGGCTTGACAATTGGTACGTAGAAGACAGAGGTTCGATCTTAATGTAAGTAGCAAGTAGAGAGTCGGTTTTAGAATTATCTCTTGAAAGCAAAGGCAAAGACATAAGCTTTAAGCTTAAGGGCTCCTTTTCTCTCTTCTCTCTACAATAAGAATCTACTCTCTCAATTTATAAAAAGAAAATAAGACATCTTTCCTTTCTATTCCTTCTATCTATTCATTCTTATCCTAATTAAACCCTTACTAGCTACTAGCTAGCCCACTTGTCCTAATGCCCCTACTAAACTACTACTTTAGCAGTTTGGCAGCAGAAAGGAACAAGAACTAACACCCTAAATCAATGATAGTCCCTAAAGGAGGTACACAGGAATGCGTCCCACAGGCGTCTCAGTTAGTCAGCCTAAAGCTACACTAGATCGTACATATGAGGTCTGACAATCTAGTGTTTAGTGTCTCCTAATAGGAAAGCATCTCATGAGATAGATTGTTAAGTCAAAAGTAGGAAAGAATGTTAGTAAGGCATTGAAAATGGCCTACTACTGGCTTGATAATTGGTGCATAAAAGACAGAGGTTCGACTTCGATTTAAGTAGCGATCAGAAAGTCGGTCTTAGAATTATCTCTTGAAAAGACAATGGCAAAGACATAAGCTTTGAGCTTAAGAGCTCTTTTTCTCTCTTCTCTCTACAGTAAGAACTCCCTCTCTCAAAAATCATGAAAAAGAAAACAAGATAAGATGTCCCTCCTCCCTATTCCCTCTGTCTGTCTATTCTTATCCTAATTAGATCCCTACTAGCTACTAGTCAGCCTACTTATCCCAATGCCCCTGCTAAAGCAGTAGAAAGAGATAAGAACTAAGACCTAAATCAATAATAGTCCTTTAGAAGATACTCTAGAATGTGTCCTATAGGTGTCTTGGGTGATTGGCCTAAAGCTGCACTAGATTTTGCATATAAGGTCTAACAATCTAGTATTTCATACCTCCTAGTAGGAAAGCATCTCATGAGATAGATTGTCAAGTCGAAAGCAGGAAAGAATGTTAGCAAGGCATTGAAATGGCCTACGGCTGGCTTAATAATTGGTATACAGAAGACAGAGGTTCGACTTTAAAAGGAACAGTAAATAGAAAATAACCACTGGAATATCGCTCAAAAGACAAAGACAAAGACTTAAGCTTTGCACTCAAGGAGCTCTTTTTCCTCTCTCCATAATGAAAACAAGGAAAAAACAAAATAAGATCCTCTGCCTTTCCTAGTCCCTCTGACTGTCCTTTCTTATCCCCAATTAAACCCCTACTAGCTACTAGCTAGCCCACTTGTCCTAATGCTCTTACTATAATCCATTTATTCTATTAATAAAGTATAAGAAGCTACCCTATACCCCTTATGGGCCAGGAAGGCTACCCTATGCCTTAGGCACAAAAGCCTACTAACTATTACTACTACTACTACTATTGCTGCTGCTGCCGCTGCTGCTGCCGCTGCTGCTGCCGCTGCTGCTGCCACTGAACAACCCAGCTGAAGATGGCCATAGCATTCGTCATCTCCTCCCCACTGACCAGCCGGGGGTGCCTTTGCCCTAGCCAGCCCTGGTACTCCTTCTGGTCCCTCAGGGCCCGGCCTATGACTTCCTTCTCGATCCGGCCTCTCAGCTCGGGCTGGGTAAAGGCAGCTAGGGCCAGGGGAAGGGCTATATGCTTATACCGGCAGCCGTTGCCCTGGCTGCTGTAGCCGGCCGGGCAGAGAGCTTGGGAGAGGTGGCAGAAGAAGCAGCTGAGGAGCTGGCTGCCTTTGCCTCGGCCTGTATGGCTGCTTGCCGGGTAGCTAATGTGCCTCTGGAAGCCAATGCAGCTCGCAAAGGAATAGTGACGAAAGAGGCTGCCTTCGCCCTCCTTGGCCGCGGCGGCCTGCCTGACCCTAGGGCAGCTGTACCACAGATGGCGGGCTTCCTCGGCCCCGTGGAACATCCAGCAGGGCCGGCAGCCCATTTTCCCCAAGCCCCTGATTTCCTCGAGGGCGGCCTCCATTGCCTGCAGCTCCTGGCTGCTGGCCCGGCCTTGGTCTTGGAGCAGGCGGAGCCCCAGGCCGGCCGGCTCGCCCTGCTGCTGGCAGTTATCGCAGAGGAGGGCGGCCTGGCCGAGGGCTCGGCAGCTGCGGTGGTCCCCATCGAGGTGCTGGCCTAGGATGTAGCGCCGGCACCCCTGGGTCCAGACCAGGCTGCCGATTTCCTGCCTTTCCACATCCAGATAGGCATCTTCGCTAGGGTTCCCTAGAGGCCAATTTCGATCCTCCACTATGATCTCAGCCCACACTGGCTCGCCGGCACGCCCAGCTCGCCCTGCCTCTTGGCTGTAGTCGATAATGGAATGAGGGACATCAAGGTGAATCACATGGACAATGGCAGCTACATCAAGCCCTGTGCCGAGGGCTGCAGTAGCGACTATGTACCGGCTTTTCCCTTCCTTCCACTGGACATAGCCAAGCTCCCGCTGGGCTAGGAAGTCGGCGTCGGGGTCCTCTGGGTCTCCATGATAGTAATGGCAGCCCAGCTGGAGGGCTAGGGCCTTGCAGCTGGCACGGCTGGTGCAGTAGATGATGCCCTTGTCCCCTGCCTTCAAGCTGCCGGCTCGAGCCTGCACTCGCTGCTTGACCTCCCTGATCCCCTGGCCATTGCGGACCCGGTGGACCTGGAAGCTGAAGTTGAGGCGGTGGCTAGAGGCTCGGATGTAGATGGGGGTCTGCAGCAGCATAGCCGCCTCGAAGTCTTGCTGCCTGTGCAGCGGCAGCGTTCCAGTGAGGAAGACCAAGGGGCAGCCGAGGCCCCGCAGCCGGCTCAGCTTCTTCAGCCTTTGCCTGTAGGCTAGGGCCGCTGTAAAGGTTAGATGGCATTCATCTAGGACGACCCGGTCCAGCCGGCTGCTCAGGCTTAGGCTTGCTGCCCACTGGAGGAAGCTGTCAGTAACAGCAGCCTCGGCCGAGACGATGGTCACCGTGGGCCAGGCCTCCCGGGCTTCCGGCCAGCTGCAGCAGTCCAGGCCGGCCCCCTGGCAGCGGCTGACTAGCTGGTCCTTCAGTGCCCTATAGGGGGCTACTACAATCGTCATCCCGGCCCCAGCCAGCAAGGCTGGGACAATGAAGACGAGGCTCTTGCCAGCGCCAGTGGGCAGGACTGCTACCAAGGGCGTTCGCTTGGCTGTGGCCAGCTGTATGGCCTCTTTCTGCTGTGCTGACCGGAACTGGGCGGCGTTGTCCTGAAGGGCCCTCTGTAAGGTCTGCAGCAGAAGCGGCTCATCCAGGGCCACAATCTCCCCTCCCCTCCCTGCTGCTATCGCGGCTGGCTCAGCGGCCTTGAGCAGCCCAAGGGGCAGCCTCTGCTTGATCTGCCCCCTCTCCCACTGGCGGCAGCTGCCTTCTCCCTCTCCCTCTGCTCCCTCCCTCTCCTTCCTCTTCCTCTTCCCTTTTCCCTTGCCTTCTGGTTCTAACCGGGGCTCTGCTATAAGCCCTTCATTGTCCCCACAGCCAAGGAAGCGGTGCCATCGGCGGCTGGCCTGGCCAAAGACTTCCAAGGACTCGGATGTCAGCTGCTTTAGGATGTCAATGGTGACCCCATAGCCAGCAGCAGTGCGGCCTGTGTGAGCAGCAGCTAGGTCCTCTGCATCCTCATAGCGTTCGGCCGCTTCCTCATCCCCCCCCTCAGCCTCATCAAAGTCAGCCCGGCTAGCTCCCTTAGCTCGAGTATGCCTTCTACTGATGGCAATAGCTATATGCCGCCATTGCTGTAGGGTAACCCGCTGGCCGCTATAGTGCTGGCTCCATTTTGCTAGGGCCCGGGACATCTGGCTGCTATCCCAGGGGCTACTAGGGCTATCCTTATGATGCCAGATGAAGTCACTAGGCAGATAGACCTTATCAAAGGAGGCCCAGTAGCTAGCCTGGAGACGGTCTGTAAAGGGCCGGATGTAGATCATATACATCACCATCAGCTGCCCAACCCGGCTCGGCAGGATCCTTGGGATAACCTTAGGGCTGTCAAAGTGAGCAAGGGACTTGTGGTACTGGCTGATGAGGACTACTTCGCCATCGATGATAAAGAGGCTGCGGTCCCTATTGATGCCATTGACCAAGCGTAGCCCTGTAATCTCTGTGCCCCTGAGCGGGTGGTTGGTTAGGTGCACCAGGAGCAGCAGCAGCTCCTGGAACCGCTTGACCTGCCGGAGGTACTGCTGCACCCGGGGCCATTTCCACTCCTCTTGGCCGTCGAGGAATTCCTTCTTCAAAGGCCCGGCTATGAGGTTCTGCAGCACCTCCCTTTCCCTGCCGACTAGGCCGTTGGTGTGGACAAAGGACTGGCCGCGTTGGGTCTGGGTGAGGTCGTCCTGGATGGCAGCAAGGGGGACAAGAAAGCGGCGTGCTAGCCTGGCGGCCGGCTCGGCTACCCTAGGCCGGAACATGAGCCCGTCCCAGAGGAGGTCTTCTGCATCCATTGTCATCTGCCTTATCATATGGCGGATCGTCTCCATAGCAAAAGGCCGGCCCTGGAAATAGAGCAGGCTTCCTTCCTTACTCCAGGTGACCATCAGCCGGCTGCCGGTCTCCGAGGCAATCTTCTTTCCATAGAGCAGAAGGCTCAGGATATAGCCCATAGGCGCGTAGCTTGAGCTGCACAGCCAGCTTTCCCTGGCTGCAGCAAGCCGCTGGGGCAGGTCAGTGGCAGCAGCCCGGCCCTGGCGAGGGAGGACAGCCTCGGCCAGCAGGGCCCGGCCAGTGTAGACAAGGCCGGCGAGAACGTAGGTAAAGTGGTGGGCCGGCCGCAGCTGCCCTGTCTCGCCATCAATGCCTAGGACCGCGACGAAATGCCATAGCGGGCTAGCGAAGGGGTCCTGGGGCAGCGGCTGCATCCAGAAGCCGGCCAGGGCCTGCAAAACCCCCTCTTCTAGGGCTGTGTTTGCTTCCTCGCTGGGACCTATGCTGGCCATGGTAGCAGCCGTCTCTTGCAGCCGGTCCCAGAGCTGCACTAGGTCCTCCCGTTGCGCAGAGGTAAAGGAAAAGCTGTGCTGACCAGCTAGGTCGGCGGCAGCCAGGGGGAGGACCCTCATGCAATAGCAAAGAAACCGCTTGCTGTAGCCCAAATAGCGGTCCATGCTGGTCTTTTCCTGGAGGGGGCCAAAGGGCCGGCTGTGTGGGCTCTGCGCATGGGGGCTGGCTAGGAACAGCCGGCTGATCAGGGGCATCTCTTGGAGGCCCGGGATGCAGCGGCCAAAGAAGAGCCGGTCCAGAGCCTTGACCATGAGCTCAAGAGCAGCATCGTCCTCTGGCCCAGGCATCTGGCTGGCCAGGTAGATTGGGCCAAGGTCCTTGCCGCTGAAGTGGTCGGTCCAGCCCGTTCGCTTGAGCCAGTTGGTGACCTCATGCTTGCTTATGCTGTCCTCTACCATCTGGAGCCGTAGCCCTTGCTGCTGGTCTCGCTCATGGTCCCATTGCTGCTGGATGCTAGCAGCTAGCTGGGCCTCCTGCTGCTTCTCGGTCTCTGTCTTTGTCCCCATCCCTATCCCCATCCCTATCCCCATCTCTATAGCTGGGGCTGGGGTCGGAGCAGCTGAGGTCGGTGCGGCTGTGTCTATGGGAAAGAAACATCGCCTGGATGGCTGTAGAAAGAAGGTCTGGACCTGGACTGGGCACCAGAGCCCTAAGCGGGCCTGCTTATCCTTTGCCTTGTGGGCCTGGCTGCAGTGTATCTTGCATGACTTCCAGTTGATGGTAATAAAGTCAGGGCATCTTTGGCAGCAGAAGCCATGGTGGATGGGCAGTCCAGCAATAGGGGCTATGGCCTTGCCCTGTGGCTGCTGCTGGCCGGGGCCGCTGAGGCTCTGCTGGCCATAGTGCTTGATAAGGCCCTGGCGGGTTGGCCAGTCTAGGTCAGTATGCTGCTTTAGTAAATGGCTAGCCAGGTCAGCAATAGCATAGCCATGTATAGTACAGATGAGGGCTTTATAGTCAGGGTAGTAGAGGAGCCAGGGGCAGCTACTACTAGTAGAGGCCATAGTGATGGCTTGGGCTAGTCTTATTGCTCTAGATGTTGTAGAGAGAAAGAGAGGAGGGAGGGAGAGAGAGAGGAAGCTTTTTCCCTCTCTTCTTTTCCTCCCTCCCTCTCTCTTCCTCTCTTTTCCTTTCCTTTCCTTTTCTTCTCTTCTCTTCTCTCTGCTCTTCTCTCTCTCTCCCTCTCTATTCTTATCCCTTTTCTTTCTTTCTTCCTTCTTTCTTCCTTCTTTTCCTTCCTTCCTTTCTTTTTCCTAGACCGATTCCCCCCCCCCCCCCTTTTTCTTTTTCTTCCTATGTCCTGATTGGCTACAGAGCGGTCATCAAGTGCGTTCCGGTCATCAAGTGCGTCGGGCTCCACCGGCGGGCCCGTGCGCGGCGGCCGCGGCCAATGGCGCCGCCGGAAACGGTCATCAAGTGCGTCGGGAACGCACTGGATGACCGCGGCCTAGCGGTTAGGGCTAAATGCAAAGATCTAACTATTATTTGCAATTGGTTCTAGCTCATAGAGAATATAATTGCGAAATATAGTATCAACCTAGCTAATATCTATAACTTTGATAAGACTGGCTTTATGATGGGCATAATTGTAAGCAGAATGGTCATTATAGGCATAGATAGGCATAGAAACCTAAAATCAGTCTAGCCTAGAAACCAAGAATAGATTATAGTTATTCAGGCGATTAATGCAGAAGGCTAGGCAATCTAGCCGTTTATTATGGTTATAGGCCAATATTACCTTACCAACTGGTACCAGGAAAGCAACCTTCTAGGTGATTGGGCTATTGTAATAACTCAAAATGGCTGGACTGACAATAAGATAGGTCTTAAGTAGCTTAAGTACTTTAATTAGCATACAAAGGATCGATCAACTGATCGCTATTGTCTTCTAATCCTCAATAGGCATGAAAGTCACTACTCTATTGACTTAAGAAATATTATAAAGAGAATAATATTATTACGTTTTATATACTACCTCATTCATCTTATCTACTCTAGCCTCTTGATGTTGGGTGCTTTGGGCCGCTTAAAACTGCATATGGTTAAGCAATTGAGCAATTGATTAGATGCTCTATAACCTATGTTACAAAGACTGAGTTCTTCCTAGCCTTCTACACTGCCCATACAGCCGCTATAACAAGGAGTAATATTGAAGGAGGTTTTCAAGGGTCTAGACTTGTTCCCTTAAACCCAGAAAATGTTATATCAAAGCTTGATGTGCAGCTATGGACTCTAACACCAGCTGCAGAGGAGATTAGCCTCCTTAACCCTTAGGTCTTAAAGACCTCAAAGATAGTACTTAAGGCTAGTTCACAGTCTGAATACCTTAAAAGACAAGTAAGAAGGCATTAGAGTAGCTCTCTAGCATCTATCCTTGAGGTACTTAAGTTATTTTCTAAGGGAATAAAGGCAATAATGCATCAAATGGCATTATTGAAGTCTAAGAACCAGATCCTTCGATAGGCAAATAAGACTCTTAGCAAGCAGCATAGAGCAAAAAGAACCTGCCTACAGAATAGAGGGAAGATAACTATAGAGGAAGGAAAAGAAGCAATTGATCAAATAGATATCAATACATAGGTATAGGCTGAATCATCGAAAAGTAGTAATCAAGGAGGGTTAACATAACCAAAGGAAAGGCACTATAGAACTTATGGAAAGACTGGCCATAATGCAAGGACTTATTAGGCTATAATTAAGACCTCTGGAGAAGAGTATAGCAATTAGTTTTAATTGGTTGAATGGTTTATTGTGTTTTTATTGAAGTTTTAATTTTGAAGGTTAGGATTTTTGGCCTACTCACTTGTTTGGCCCACTCACTTATCAAGTACATTATACATATTAAACAAATACTATTTAATACAACTTAATACTATTTAACTATATCAGTCTTATATATATATATATATTTACTTAGTATATTAAATAAGAACCTAAAGCTTTTTAACTATTAATACTTTAATTCAATTATACTTAGTTATATAATAACTTACTATTGCATATTATTATTATAACCTATATTG
Organism: Neonectria sp. DH2; assembly: GCA_003934905.1. NCBI lineage: Eukaryota > Fungi > Ascomycota > Sordariomycetes > Hypocreales > Nectriaceae > Neonectria > Neonectria sp. DH2. The sequence goes on along the minus strand of RQWH01000034.1, from coordinate 71,252 downwards.
CTTATTATAATATCCTAATCTATTCAATCATTAAACTATATACCTTAGATCTACCTTTAACCTCTAGGTTAAGCCTAACTATTATAAAATAGTAGTTTAAATAGTAGTTTTAATAGTAGAATTTATCTTATACTAAGATCTATAGCTTTAACTATATTTAAATTTATATTATATTAAGACTTTATTATACTTTAATTTAATTGTAAGAAGATATACTAAAGGCTAGCTAAGGGCTAAGTACTTAGCACTCTGCCTTATAACCAGTTGTATAACTCAATTCAAATAATGCTAGCTTACTTGAATTGTTAATCTTTTAGCCTAACAGCTGATTGATTATTAAAGGTTAAGTATATTATATTAACTCTTATATTAATTAGGAAAAAGAATAGAAAAACTTCTTTAACTAAATCTAGGAAAAAGCTATTAAGGTAAGAGCTATACTAATCTGAATTTCCTTTTCTAGAGATGTATCTTAATAAAAATATGCTCTACTTTTTCTAAAAATGTTCCTTAGTTTTCCCTGACCCTAACCTGGTTTTCTCAGTATGAGAGTCACTGGGCCCTGGGCTTCTTCTCCCTCTGGTAACCGACTCTCAAGCCACTTCTTATACTCTGCCTTTTGCGACGTTAATAACTTGTCCTCTTCCTCCGGGCTATACCCAACCAGCCGGGGAAATCGCCCTCCGGTGTACTTCTGGTAGATCTTCAGGCAGGAAGCAATGAAGAACTGCTTTTCCTTTAAGGACGGCATCTCCCAGTAATAGGCTTTTGCCAGTCTCACAGTAACGCCGAGACTGTCCAAGGCACCGGGCTGATTTTCAACAGCATTTAGATCTTCAAAGTTCCATGTCTTCCCGATGGAGAATGAGCCGGTGGCGTTCTCTCTCATTTTGTGCATCCGCACGCGCCCGGACTGGCGGACCGTTATGGTTAGCACCCGGTACTTCTTGTCCGACTCGACTGTCTTGCCGGGCGGTGGCGCTCCTGGGAGCTGGCGTACTCAACCACGCGTGTATGGGTGATATAAGATTCTATCAGCTCCCCCTCCGGCGTTTTCTTGCTAAAGCAACTGAATATGATGCGCTTCTTTTCGCTCTCAAACCTCTCAGCCCGGCTCATCTGCGCAACTGGGGGAGTCCCCTCCTGGGTTTTGTGGGTTTCGTGGATTTCGTCTTCACCGACAGGCGGCTGTTCGGTCTTATACGAGCCCTGTGATGGCTTGACCGCGATGGATCGGATGAGTCGTTGCAGCCGTCTGCCCTCATCGTGCTCTCCGGTCTGGTACCAGCCGGTGCCGTTCTTGATGCATATTTCAGAGAGCTTGGGGAAGACGAGGGTATGCATTGTGGCCTTGTCGCCCATGTGGTCCAGATCGGCACCGAGAATGAGAAACAACGAGCGCTGGATGTTCAGCTCCCTGAGTGTTTCCTGCCAGTCTGGAGAGAAGCCATTCTGCCTCAGCCACTGCTGAACGGCATCCATGGTCCACTTAGATGCAGCCTCTTCAAACGCGTCGCCGTCACCATTCAAGCTCCCCTTATCACTTGGTTCATCCGCAGAAGAGTCATTGACCTCGTCAGGCATACTGCTGCGGATCTCCAGGCCCTCAATGCCCAATGGGATAGAGACCAAAGAAAGAAGCCGAAGATGTCTCGCTATGTGACGGCAGAACCCCCTGGAATTATCCGCCAAGAAGGTGTCCTCCTTCCACTCCTGGCAGAAAGGACACGACGACGTATCCAGTGTCTGACTCTGCTGTTCGCATGCCTCTAAGAGAAGCGGGAGCTGGCTCTCCGTTACGTTACCCCGGTGGTCGGATTCGATGTGCGATGCAATGTCCTCCTCTGTGGCATACGAGGCCTCTGAGCCTGGACAGAGAGTGCAGCGCCAGTGTCTTTGGTGAAAGGTGGTTTCGTGCTCGAACCATTCATGCCGCGTTTCAAAGAGCTTCAAGGAGCAGTCTTTGAAGATGCAGACGTATGGCTGAAGATCAGCGAATACATGCTTCCTACTCGCTGTCAATATCACTGTATGAACATGCGATACATTGAGATACTCACTTCCACTCGTATCTGTTCCCGACGTTCTGGATGGTCCTACAATAGGGACACTCGATCGGCTCTCCATAGTTCAGCTGCACGCCATCCAAGATCATGTCAGATAAATCAGGGATATTGAGGCCGGTGCCCTCGCTATCCATGGTGCTCGTCATGAACGAGGTCGCTGACGTATAGACTGATGCCACATTCGGCTCACTGCTCGGGCTGAACGGCACCGTATCATCCTCATTGTAGGAGGTTGCGATGGTTTCAGTGTCGACGTTTAGATTAGTGAATTCTTCCGGCGCTTTGGAGATCTTGGCGCGGTGCTGCTGTCTGTAGCGGATGAGCTCTCTTCTCCGGGAGATCGCGTCGCCCATGCGTTGTGCTAGCCAGGGCAGCTGTCGCGCCTTAGGGAACTTGTCCTCAACGTAGGTAACATCGGCAGAGCCATCTAGAGAATCCAGAGAGTCGACGATGGGAAGTCTGCCTTTGGGCCTGAGTCTTCGTATTAAGATAGACAGCGAGAAGAGATGGCTGATGGAGGAATGAAGGATATTGAGCAGTTGCTCTAACTCGGTTGTGCGCTCCGCAGCGGATTCAGGACTGTCTTCGGACGCGCCGGCGTCCGCTGCAGCTGGAGCTGATCGGTTGGGACGTTTTCCCGTCATGATTTCACCGACTATAATGTCGCACAGCTTAGAGGAGGAATACAGTGGAAATATTCCCCGGACGCACACATACCTCGAATGCTGCTGTCCTTGAGCCGTTCCAACCCAGAAACCACGTTGGATCGCATGACATGACCATCTCTGAGCCGGTAGTCAAGGGACCTGGGCGACTTCGGATCCTGAAAGGCGCCGAGGTTTGCTGCCCAGACCCTAAACCTGCCCTGCTCGTCTTCGAAGAGTTGGCACAGATCTGCCGGTGAAGTTTGGTCTGGTTCGTTCCCCTCCGACGTCTGGGCCATTTCCAATAGGGACTGTAGCTGTGAATTGCAGTCTAACGCTAAGGATTCGATGCTTGCTTGAGTGTGACTGGGTTGAGGTGTGTGTCCCGGCGAGACTTGGGAGGATGCGGTCGAGCTGATGGACCGGCGCTGCTCGAGGTCGTTCAAGCGACGGCGGAGATTTGTCGCTGTGAGATGATCAGTATCAAGCGTCTCTCTAATGCAACTTAACAAGCATGGGAGATGTACAGTAGTTGCGCTGTGTTATCCGGTTCTGGATTCTCCGCCGTTCCGCTGCGTCAAAAACCATGGTGAGGTCATCTTCGACAGGGCCAACGCGCGATAAGGCCCTGCTCAGCCTGTTATTTGGCGACTCATTGCTTGGAGACGGAGACGGCGAAGGAGCCGAGGCCGCTTGATCATCCTCAGCGTCGTTCATCTTGCGAGATATGATAACCAGAGCGTCGCCGTTATTGCCGCCTCATCCAGATCCTAGCGAGCATTTCGGCGATCTAGATCGTGGGCGGGGATAAGCAAAGCTGAAAGCTGAAAGCAGCATTAAACCTGTTTGGGGCATAGACTAACATTGTATCCCCATGGCAGCCTGCAGGAAAATCAAATGATGCATATTTCGGGACACAGCCTCGCGCTGACCTGAGAGAGCGAGCCTTTTCAGCTGGCGCATCCCGTCCCCTCTCGTCCCGCTGGGCATCTCCGACCAGCACAATAGACGCTCCTCTTCGCCATGTCTGGCTTCGAGGTTGCCGGGATTGTTCTGGGCGCATTCCCTATCCTGACGGAATCATGCAAGGACCTGCGCAGCGTCTTCAGGTCTCTCAAGTCGTGGTGGCGCTTCGAGAACGACTTTGACAATTTCGTGGCGGCGATCCAGCGGGAGCAGATTGCCTTTTCGCAGAACCTCGAGATCCTCATCGACCCGCTGGACCTCCCGGATACCGATAAGGAGACGCTTCAAAATGACTCGGGGTCGGATTTGTGGCATCAGCCGCGTGTCCGGATGCAGCTGCGACGACGCGTTCAGGGCAGATACCACGAGTGGTTTATGGAGCAGTTGGCCGATATCAATAGCGCCGTGGACAAGTTGCACAAGCTGCTTCCGATTGGAAAGGTATTTTCCCAGTTGAATGTTTGCGTGCTGTGCCTACTAACCGTGTTGCTGTTCTTAGGTGTATCTCATCGACTCAACGAGCTTAGAGGGGGAGATGTTCCGGTTGAAAACAAGCTTCTCCAGCCAGAAAGACGAGCTCTTAAAAATTATCAAGGATCGAAACGAGGATCTCTTCCAGTTTCTCAGCCGCGCCTCGCACGTCGCTCAAGCCACAAAGACCAAGCCAAGTGTCTCGGCGACATCCATCACCCCGTTCCTGACATTCCAGAGTCAAGCACGGCAAATTTACGAGTGTGTCCAACGTCACTGGACGTGCACTTGCGCCGGCGTCCATGCCTGCGGAGTTACCATTTTGCCCGATCTAGAAAAGAAGGAGACGCTCGAAATGAGGCTCCTGTTCCGCGAGGAGGCCAAGCTGACGAATCTCAAGGTCAGACTTGATGCTGCCCGGCCCAAGGTCCCTCAACCCCAGGTCCATGCGTCCAAGGACGAGGACTTGGCAGTACTGCGCAAGCAGATGGCACTCAAAGAGCAGATGAAGAAGAAGGTGGACAAGAGCCCCAGGGGCTTCTTGTACTCTCTGGGAGCTGCAGCCATGTCCTCAATCGAGGCCCGGGCGAGGCCGGAGTCGAAGAGCTGGGATTTGGAGAGACCGCCAGCGCGTCTAAAGAAGCGTCTGTTCCCATCTCGCGACAAGAAGCAGGATGTGGCGTCAGATTCGGCTTCAGGTGTATCCTTAGCTGCGAGCGGGACTAGTTCGACGAGTGTGTAAGTGCCAAGTGCGTCCGTTCATTCAAATACATCCTTCATGCTGAATTTACTTCACAGGGTGACTGAATCTACCCGACGTGTAAGATTCACCGAAGACGACAGTGCTGCTTCCTCGGAGCAAATATCAGAGCCTGCCACTCTCATGCAGGACCTCTGCTCGCTCATCAAAGCCCCCATTGACGACCCAGAGGTAAGATTCTGGAACTCTGGCCTTGAAAGCAGAGTCCTCTTGCTGTCAGACTCGACCGAGAGCACGCAACCGCAGGAAGACCAGCTGAAGTCGCTGGAGGACTTTGTGCAAGCCACCTCAAGACGAGATAAACGGCTGGAACAAGCTGTACTGGTGCTTCACACGTTGCTCTGTCTAGGGCCTTTACCATGGGTTCCCTTGAGGTGGAAGAAGTCGCAGGTGTTTCTCCACGCCCCGGACTGGGACACCAACGAGCCCAAGCCGTACCTCTCACATGCCTCACTAAAGCTCGCCATCTTGGACAAGCCCGCGTTTCTCACCCCAGCCGAGAAAGCCAAGACCTGCATGTTTGCGATCGGCGTGCTCCTTCTCGAGCTATTGTTCCGAGAATCCCTAGAGCGGCAGCCATATCGAGCTGGGTTTCTAGGACCCACGGGCCAGCCGAATGAGTTTACGGATCTGTGTACGGCGATGCAGTGGCAGAAGAGGGTCGAGGAGGAGTGCGGATATGGCCTAGCGGATGCTATTCGTCGTTGCATCTTGTGCTCGTTCGATGCGGCTCCAGATCTCTCGAATCCGCTGTTTGTGCAGGCGGTGTGGCAAGGGGTGGGTGAACCTGTGGAGGAGTTCTTGTCCGCGTGGAAGAGGGATCCGAGGAGATAATTAATGGTAGCAGATGGTAAAGTGGGAACAGGTCCGTTCGCCAAGAGAAACCGATATCGGAGACGTTGCAGCGACGAGGTGGAAGATCAGATAAGATCTAGTATGACAGCTCATGATACGACAGTACCAATCGGCAATGAGTCCAGTTCCTGCATTAGTTCTCTACTTTCATCTGTCCCAAACGGCTGAACCGAGTGAACGCCGGGTACATCAGCCGTGTTTGTCAAGGACTCTTATTTCTGAAACTCTAAGTTTCAATAGTACTCTTTCTAACTATATACCACTTACCACTCAAAGAAGCTCATTGGCCCAACAAAGTTTCTCACAAGCTCAACCCTCTTTCCTGGGTTATTTCCACCGCTACCAGCAGCAACCAAAAACGGCCAGAAGTGGTCAGCATGGCCCTCAACATGTGCAACATAGCTTGAGGGCACACTTCGCCAGTTCGTTAAAGCCTGGACTCTCTCATCCCCGCAAGCAATCGATGCTACAGATACCAGATAGTCTTCAAAGTCGTCGGCGGCAGCAGGAATGGGCAGCCCCTCCGTCATACCCTTGAAGGCGGTCTCAAAGTCATGGTAGGACCCTCCGCTGCCCACAACAGCGTACCCGAGGTCTCGGAAGTGCTCCAGCGCCTGTCCAAGCTTCAGGTTTTTGTCCGTGGTCTCTTGCTCATTGCTACCCTTAAGAAGGGACAGCTGGACAATGGGAATGTCGGCCTGGGGCCGCATGGTCTTCAACGGGACGAAGACACCGTGATCCAGTCCCCGTTTCTCATCAAGGACCGGTTTGAACCCATGGCATCGGAGGTGCCGGGCCACGTCTGCCGCCAACTCTCGGTTCCCCGCCACTGGGTACTTTTCGTCGAATACCCGCTGCGGGAGGATCAGGCCCTCTGGTGGGTTTTCATAGTCGTAGTAAAGCCCAGGATTGGCGGAGGAGGTGAGGCGGGGCTGATCCGTCTCCCAGTGACCAGATATGACTAAGATGCCCTTAACGCCGTCGAGCTTGCAGCCAAGCTTGCTGACAGACTGCCGCCAGGACTCCCAGCCCTCCTCGTAGAGTGGGAAGGGGCCTGCTCCATGGCTGACAAACATAGAGGGAGCACGGAATGGCTTAGAGGCGGCCATAATGTCGAAATGGACTTGGAGAAAAGACACTAGAAGGGATCCTTTGCTTGTAAGGGTACTGTGATCAAATGTGATAAGATGTAGGGTGCTTCGATGTGGATTAACTCAACTCGATAACATCACCAAGGCGGCGGAAGTGTTATTTTTTTATACTTGATAGAGCGGCTAGGACCACCCATCGACCTGATATCTGTGATCATACATCTTCTAGTAAGCTACAGTTGCATCGCAACCATGACAATTGTCAGCGGACGCTAGTCCGGCGCTAGTCCGGCGCCAGTCGGCGTGGGGATGCATCCATGGCCAGGCCCCTGTCATGCGGAAGCGTCGGACCATTGTGCCATTGTCCAGAGACCTAAGTTCACAAGTCTTATTATCTCCTCTTGTCCTTTCTGCATCATGTAATTAAACAAGAAACAGACCATCCGCTCATATAAGTGTGAGGCCTATATCTCGTGAAATATTCGCAATTACTGAGTCAAGGACAGAGCGCGCTACCTACTGGTCCAGTCGCGCACAGAAACGATGGGATTCAACCTGGGCCGTAGGGTGCTCCGGGTTAACACTCGGAGCGCTTCGGCAGTTGTGCCATCTCGCTAGCCGGGCATGGCTGGCTGCGTTGCATAAGTGGCTAAAACTAAGTAGGAATAAAGACAAAGCCATGTCAAGTCCTCCCTCCTCTTCGCCTCCCGTTGCTTCGCTCTCTAATCCTTGAGGCGTCGTTTGCGTGCGGTCTGAAGTCGAGAACAGCCTAGTTTCCAAGTCCCTGCGGCATGCCAGAGAGTAAAGAGGCACCGAACGCGTGTTCGCCATGCTCGGCACGGAAGCGCCGATGCGATCGGGTCATGCCAATCTGTGGTTGGTGTGCAAGGTAAGGAATATACCCCAGCTCAGGTTTCTCTCCATCGAAGGCGTGTATTGATGCCTCCAAGGCGGAATGACCCCTGTTACTATGTCGACCATAATAATAAGCAAGACTTGCCTGGATTTCTAGAGAAAGGGTTCCGGCTGCTCTTCCAACAAGGCCGTGCCGCTGGACCCGACTCGGGACGCAGCAAGGATCTCGACTCTTCACTGACTGCGCATCTCCTTGACACACTCCATCAATTGACACTGGATCTGGGAGACATCACCGAATGTTTCCTGTTGTTCGTGCAGCCTTGGATGCCCATAATCCACCCCGCAACTCTGCGGCAAAAACTTTTGACGTTGCGGGAGGCTCCCTCCGCCGAGCTGGCGTGTTTTCTACTTCACATTTTGCTTGTCAACCCACCCTCCTCGCTTCCATCCTTGCGAGCCTTTCTACCCGTCTTGTACGAGGACTGCAAGTCTTTGTTCTACCTCCTGCAGGCCCGCCGTCGAGACCGTCTACTCACTATCCAGTCGGGACTCTTGCTTGCTGTCTACGAGCAAGGCCATTGCAGCTCCTCTGATGCATATATCAGCCTGGCAAGTTGCGCCAGCCTGGCGCATGTCATGAGGCTTGGTCAGCCTTTTGACGGTACAGCCTCAGCCAACGATGAGAGCCGTGAAGACCGAAGACGGGTGTGGTGGGCGCTATATTTCCTCGACAGACTCAACTATTACTCCGACAATAAAACAGCCCGCATCCCACTCCTTCGCAACGCACAGATGGGTGATTGTCTTCCAGGGAATGATGAGCTATGGGACTACAGCGACGGATGGACAAGGTTAGCACCATCGACTGTCCCATCAATGCCTGGCAAGGGGTTAATGGCTATTATTAGCACTTTCGGCGAATTGATCCAGGCCATAAACACTATGGAATGTGTCCTGCAGCTGACGAGAGAACTTTCTGTCCGCCCTGAGACCCTTGTGGATCAAAAATCCTGGAAGCTTGATCTGCTCATCCAGCAAAAGATCCATAACAGTCTGACCTATTCCAAGCCCCTGCATCACCAGTATATGGTGGTCGCGTTAGACCTCATGTGAGCAAGCCTTTTTTGTCTTTGTCTCATGCTCTTTGTTTCCACCTCGACAACTGACTCCCAGCTAGGGCACTAATTGAATTGCATGAAAAAGGCTGGTGTGTTTCAGCCGCCAACGCGATCCTTCCTCTATCCGAGAGTCTTCCGCAGCCGCTCTCACAATGGCTTTAAATATTTTCGGAGAACTCATGAAAGTGGACGATAACTCCAAGATTCTCGAAATTGACAGGATGCCAGTGACAGCTGTTGTTCTGTTCGAGAAGATGGCATCTGTGGTTATCTTGCTGGAATCGCAGCACAGCCGCAACATTGAAGACGCAGTGCAAGCCTTGACCAGGGCGATGGAGCGGGCAAGCAAGCGATGGGGAGTTATAGGTCAGAAACTCACCAACACCCCGTTACCATGATCCACGAATATCAAATGCTCAACGGTGGCAGGTGAAACCGCATCACATCTTCGTGCTGCCCGAGTTAGCTTATGAAAGGCTGCTTTTCCCCTAGAGTAGACGGTACGGGCGCCAGTGTCAAAACCGTCGCCAACGACAGTTTTCCTTCATCGAATTGCTTGTAGCATATTGTATAAAATATCCAAGTGGCACTGAGCAGAAATACAGCGATGAAAGTACGCGGAGCTGCCTCCCGCTACTGGCATCACCGCTGCTCAGAGGAGCGGTAGCAAAAGAGGGCCAGCTCGAAACTTATCCGACAACTTGAACCTGGAAATAATTGTGTCATGTTGATGCTTGTTGCAGGCGGAAAGTTGCGATAGCGTTCTCCCTTCTGCAACCGGAGGTCAATCAGCCCGCTGTACCGGTTGATCTCGTGGACACACCTTGGCCAACTGGAAGGTGCATTCTGCCAGCGAGGTGCTGTTGGCCTAGTTTTATGTATAGTCAATAAAACAGATGTGGCTCATGGAAACGTGGGATGTCACGAATGATTGAAAAATCTCCTTCCGGATCTCAAGTTAACGACTGTGGAAGAGTGTCTGGCGAAGTGCTGAGAAGATCGGCGGTAACATGCGGCTAGGCACATCGACTTGACTAGTATCCACTGGCGGTGGTGTCTTTGAACTGTTGAAGACCTATACGTGTCTGTCTCGGTCAACGTGAGTTCCAGTTGTTGGGACTGCAGCTCTGTTAAGATAGCTGCGGGGAGGAGTGCCCTGATGATAACAGTAAAAGACATTTGACGACCACCCACCGTAACAACCAACTTTGGCCGCTCAACAGCCACGTAACACGAACGCGTTGCAGTTAGTAACCCCAGTCCTGCTGCATTTTTCAAGCAGTATTCAGCGGGGTTGTCAGAAGCGTCTTTCCCTCCAATGTCACGTCACGGTTGTGCATACTTTCTTCGTGATGGTGCATGCATACGGGTGGCTACGCAAAGTGGGGTCACCGAAAGAGTGTCTTAACTCCGCGGTCGTAACTTATCGGTCCACGGTCGTATCGGTCCGCGGTCGTATCGGCTAATTATACACGATCCGTCCGATGCGCCCGCCCCGAGTCGTCTCCGCGGCGGTCAATCACGAGAGTGAGATGCGAGAAGGGCAAATGATGTCAGCTCTTTGGATAACCGGAGCAAGAAACCAAGCAAGAAAGAATATTTAAAGGAAGGTTTACGTCCATTTTGTTCACATACGACTTGTGGTAACTTACCGTAGCAAAAACGCCCCTACTCATAAAACCCAGGCTTCTGCAACACTGCATTCTTTAGCATCTTTCCGATAAGATGGCTTCACAACCGACCAAACTGCAAGTCTTCGTCGTTGGCTCTGGATTAGCAGGCCTAGCCGCTGCCCGTGTCATCCGCGAACACCACAGCGTCACGATCTACGAGCGCGCAGGCTACAATGCGGCAACTGGGGGCCAAGGTATTGCCCTGAGCCCCAACGCAATCAAGATTCTGGACTCCATTGGGTTTGATCGGGACCGTGCTGGCGGAGTCAGGACATCCGGCTATCGATCGTACGACAAGGATGGGCGTATGCGGGTCGATTTTGAGGTCGATTTTGTCGCCCGCTACGGCGCGGACATACTGACGTTCAAACGATCGGACTTCAGAGAAGAGCTCTTGCGGTTGGCCACCGCCCCGTCCGACGAGCTCGGCGTTCCGGTCAACCCTGTCAAGGCTGTGTTCAACAATGGCGTTGTCGATATTGATCCTGGAAAAGGCACCGTGACTCTGAAGGATGGATCTGTCCACAAAGGCGACGTCATAGTCGGTGAGTAAAGTCTTCCCCATTTCAGGCTCGACCTCCAAGCTCACAATGATGCAGTTGCAGACGGGATCCACTCGAACCTCCGGAGACGTGTAATCGGAAACGATCAATATGCCCCGAAAAAGATGGGATTGACGTGCTTTCGTATGGCCATAACCGCAGAGAAGGCAAAGGACGCTCTTGGCGAACTGCCGGACTGGTGGAATCCTGCTGCTAGCAAGAGTCGCGCGTGTATGATCGAGGCTCGTGATGAGAGTGGACGGTTCATTGTGGCATATGCGCTCCGCCACGGCAAGTATATGAACCTGTCTTTCGTCTTCCCTACGCGTCAAGACCGAGCCGGCACGGAGGACAGCTGGTACGAAGAAGCCGACCGGGGCGAGATTCTGGAAATGTTTGGAGACTTTTACGACCCGATTCCAAAATTGATCCGGTGAGTGACGCCGTGGTTGGCCTCGAATAAGCCCTATTAATGAGCATATTTAGTGTCGCGGAGGAGGTGAAGATGTGGGACCTTCAAGACATCGATCCTCTGCCAACTTTCACTGCGGGTCGCGCTATCCTCATCGGAGACGCCGCCCATGCGATGACGCCCATGCAGGGTCAAGGGGGTAACATGGCCGTTGAAGATGCCGAGGCTTTCCGTCTACTGACGGCAGGGATGAGTCGGGACGATGTGCCAGACACTCTTAAGCAGATGGAAAGCATCAGGAGGCCGCGCACGGCTCAAATCCTAAAGGACACTCGTGCTATATCTGAGGGCATGTCTCTTGAGGGGAGTATCTCCAAGATGGATTATAACATGAGCTACAAGGGCATCCATGACGCCTTGGAGAAGGCGCAACAAGCAACAAGTACCTAGGGGGTCATCAATCATAAGCCAGGCATTGTACGGCGCCCACAGGCGTGGCGAGGACGGACTGATCGGTATTAAGATTCGCTATTCCCTGTTGAGAGAAGCTTGTGCGGATATCCGTACATCTGGCTTAGTTAGTTGAACTGGAGTGGATCCTTCAAGATCGATGTGAGAAGTGGTTCCGCATCTGCTGCGACGTCGGACTCTCGGGGACGCTTAGGGGTCCGCATTGCCCCATTCACAACAGCAAGCCGAGCAATTAATCCAATCATAAGAAAGCTCGATTTAATCTTATCTCGTTTACTAACAGATAAACGCTATGCGTCCCAGCCCCCTAGCCATACTTTTCCTTCACAGGCAGTTGGTCTTCTGACCTCACGTCTCAACACGCCACGCCTCATATGTTCCCTGGCGCAACCTCGCCCTCGACTCTCCAATGAATATTGATGCACCCAGACCCAGACCTAGACCTGGCGGGGACCGTCCTATCCGCAGGAGGCGTCGACCAGTTGTGGCCTGTAACGAGTGTCGCCGCCGCAAGGTTGCCTGCGACAGGAAATCGCCGTGCTGTCAGTGCACTCTCCACAGGGTGAATTGTGTCTATGGCACAACTGGAACTGAGCTACATCCCGTGGTGGCTGATAGAGCCGCATCACCAACCACTCCAGCCGTGTTCCCCTGCGACAGCCGTCGCGACAAGAGCCCTATTGATTCACCGTCATCTCAAAGAGCTGATCGGTTCCAAACGCCCGAACCCTCTCAAAATGGATCTCAATTGTTCATCGGTTGTGGGAATGGCTTCAGTGACGATCGTAACTCTGCTGGGCTCGATGAGATGTCGAGAGTTCTCGGCCCGTCTGTACCGCAGCTCAGGGGTCGCGTCTCCAAGACCAGGTTATTTGGTCAGAGTCATTGGACGAATAATATGGTAGATCAGGTAAGATACAACTTGGTGATTTAATTGGGCTTTCTTCTTCTATCAACATATCTTGTTTTATTCCAACGGAACTTTTATCCTCGCCGTAACCTGCTAACTAGTCCCAGCTCAAAGACATCCATAGTACAGGCCTCAAGGTCTTCTTTGACACAACGTCTGAACTTTACTCTATGCTGCATGAGTGCAAGATTTTAGCACGAGCTTTGAAGTCTCGGCGAATAGAAGCTCTCCAGACTTCTGAATCAACGAATTCCGTCGAATTTTTCCAGTCGGCTCCACCCAAAGAGGTGTCAGATCAGCTTGTTAACACTTACCTTCGAATGTTCGAATCCGTATTTCGGATACTGCACATTCCGACTTTCCGGATGGAATGTGACCGATATTGGAGCGAACCCAGGGCTGCCACAGAGACTTTCATGACGAAATTCTTACTCACCATGGCAATCGGTAGCTGCATCGATGACAATGCAAACGAGCTGGAGGACTCACTGCGTGATGCTGCGGCGCAGGCAATCCGCAAGGCGGATGGTTGGCATTGTGCTGCAATCGACAAGCATCGGCTCACTCTAGACACAATCCAGATCTACTGCTTGGTCTTGCTCGCCAGACAGACGAGTGCCGAGTTCGGAGACGACCTGGTCTGGATCTCGGCTGGCTCACTTCTACATACGTCCTTTACCATGGGCTTACACCGCGACCCGAGCCACTTTCAAGGGCTTAGCCTTTATGAGATAGAGATGCGGCGGCGATTGTGGGCTACCGTCCTCGAACTTATCGCCCAATCTAGCCTCGATTCTGGCATGCCGGCACTGATCGGTCCTGGAGATTATGATTGCCGTCCGCCGTCCAATATCAATGACAACGATATATCGGAGGATTCGAAGATCTCGTCTGTGGTTGCCCAACCCGACACCACCTTTACCCAGACTTCGGCCCAGCGGTTCCTGTTGCAATCTTTGCCAATCCGCCTAAGAATCATCAGGAACCTCAACGGACTCCGCATCGATCGGAGGTACGATGAAGCGCTACGCCTGAGCCGGGAGCTGATGGTGTCGTACCGCTCCACCTGTACATTACTCGAGTCCATGGCCAAGGGCAAGTCGGGTCCACAACCTGGCTATCCTAGCTACTTTCAGGTCAAGCTGATCACCGTACTGACGCGTCGCTTCTTTCACTCACTGCATTCGCCCTTCGCCATGAAATCCCTGACAGACCTCCAGTATTACTACTCGCGGTGCATGCATCTCGAATCGGCACTAGAGCTCATCTCAATATTAGCCATGGAACCTTCAGCCGAAGAACCAGGGACCAAGGACAAAAACGACCTAAATCTGATCCAATTCGCGGGCCGTGGGCTTTTCAAGTGCACCTTTTTAGACGCAAGCCAGACGGTGTGCTTCGAGCTCATTCAACAGCTCCAAGAGAACGTTTCCTCTACTGCTTCGAGTGCGGCATTGTCCACGTCTCGAAAGGAGCTCTACCAAGCTGTCCAATCCCTGGTGAGCGCAGGAAAGCGGCGCATCGAAAGTGGCGAGACCAACGTGAAGTCGTACGTCTTCTGTTCCGGCGTGCTGGCGCAGGCGGATGCGATGCTCGCAGGCGAAGACGTTCACAAGTCCATTATGGAGGCTGCGAGGCGGAGCCTGCGGGAGAGCTATGAGCTGCTGCGGGCCAGGGCAGTGAGGACCGGAATTGCAATTCCAGAGAAGAAGTCCGGAGACGCGAGACATGAGTCCTCAATAGTAGGGAACGCCACGGATGAGGTCATGAGCCAGGATTGGCTGAGCATGCCCATCACAACAGCTGACCTATGTAACAGGAGCGACCATTGGATAGACTTTTCCTCGCAGAACTTGGGCACAGGTTTTGATACGCTTGACTTGTGGCAATTCCTGGAGCTTGAAGAAGAGAGGCAATGACCCATGGCAATTCAGTGTGAAAGATCAGGACTTCACGATTAAAGAAGCTGAATACAATGTTATGATATTCTATCAAGAAAAGCCAATTATCCCGTTTCCTGCAGGTGATCTTCAGCCTCAGGCTTTTCCAGTGTATACCTAAACCATCCCTCATTAGAGAAGTCTGTAGAGCATATGTTCTAAGACTAAGTAGTATTAGAAATATATAGGCACTGGATAACTATAAAGATAATTATGTTCTGAGAACTGAATTAGGCACGGTATTAGATATAATACACTTAATTTTAGTGATTAGAAGCCAATAGCGTGTAAAAAATGAGCACTAACATAGCTGCTGTCGTCTATTCTAGATATACAACTACTGATGTATTAAGATTCGGCATGTACTCAATACTAACCTGCATGCTATGTCTAGGATCCAATTGAATGACTTGTAAAAACCACTCCACAGAGACTGGACCAAAGGCAGTCCTCCAAATACAGCTCTCCTCACTCATCCCAGTTATGAATATGCTCCAACGATACATCCGACCCCCAGCAACGCAACCTGTGTTTACTACGTTTTGTTTTCACCATGACAAGCTACTTTGACCGGTCTCTAACTTCTTTAACGACCCGCAGGATATAGTTCTGACAGATCTTTAGCACTGAAGGCAGTAGGTGTGTGGACCTTGATCTTAAGTGCAGCTCGGTTAACTGCCCCTATCACTACTTTTTTCTCCATTGTTTTGAAGATATCGCTTCCGTCAGAGGTGAATTGCGTAAGCCCGGTTTCGGTTTCTACGTTGGACGCTGCCACAGACCCTAGTTTGTTCGTTTCGTAACCCAGTTCGATGTCTTTCTCGTCGAGGAGCTGAGGTGCTCTATGGTTAACATACAGGTTCCAGCGCTGACTACAATTACGTCCAGCTCACGTATTGTCCACTAAGCCTAGATCAAAGAGTTGCGTTACCCCATGCTAGAAGCTTTGATAGGAGTATGAGCACAGAAACAGACTCATCTTGAGTAATTGCAGAAAATTCAGTTGGGATGGGAGAAAGGCGACAAAGAATGGGTTCATCGTGGAGGCGCTCAGCTCGCTTTTGTGCTATACATGCTAAGCACGGTCCGTCTGCCTGGATCATCCGTCAAGCTTTATTTTCCACGCTGTCGCTTTCATATATCGAGTAACAACAGCTTACTCTTTCTTCCGATGATATGATCAATTCAAGCCAACGGCCGCGCGAATGGCATCAATGAGGATATTGTTATGATCACCACCAGCTTCGTACATTACGAACCCACCCAGTCCCTTGTCAGCAACGAATTTACCCTTCGCGGCAAGCGAATGTGCGTCGTCATAGGAAACCCAGATGTTACTTGTCTCGTTATACACGATCGGCTGAGAAACCATTAGTCACGTAACATAAAGCTAATGCAGTCTTTACGTACCGTCTTGCTGCAGTCGTCGAAAGTGTGGGAGATGTCAGGAGCAGGTTTACCACTATCGTCAAGGAATCCAGCCTCCGTGATCAAGCTCCAGAACGTATACGTGCCACCCGGCGGCTGTGGATTTCCGCAGTCATCCACAGGCGGGTCCGAATCCCAGCTGCTCCCTTGGAAGCGATGCGATGAGTTTTGGAGAGGGTACTCGTTTAGCTTGCCGTCAGCGTCGAAGGCCGAGGTTTTGTTGACCGAGAAGCCATGGGCATACGCGGGCACACCCAGCACAACTTGAGACGAGGGAATACCGGCGGCTAACCACTTATCTACACCCACATCGCCCGCTCCTTGGGTGTTCCGCGGGTCGCAAGCCATATGCAGCGGAGCATTTGGGCCACCAGTTGGCGACCACGCGCCGTGGAGGTCGTAGTTCTGTAACCAATTCAGTCGAGTCATACAATCTGATCTCACAGCGACCTACCATAATCATGATGTAATCGAGAACGCTGGCGAAACCATTAAGTTCAGTCGAGGCAGCCCCCGACTCGCCATTCCATGGGAATAGGGAACCAGCAGCGGTGAGAAAGAGGTCCTTGCCGGTTGGCTCCTGGCGCAGCTCCTGCAGGAAGGAGAGGAAATTGGCAGTGTCGTTTTCGTTGATAGCGTTGCAACCGAGGCCCTGCCTGTTTGGATACTCCCAGCTGCCCAGAAACACCTTCATTAGTATACGCCGCGCAATATGGCAAGTACCACGACACAAACACTTACTCAAAGTCAATACCATCCAGATCGTACTCCTTGACAAGATGGAGGCAGGTCTTGACGAAAGCTGTGCGGTTCTTGTCTGACCCAAAGCTGGTAGAGAACCATCTGCTCCCTGTCCAGCCACCGATGGAAATGAGTGCCTTCACGCCCTGTGGGGTATAGTTAGCTCAGATTCAAAGAAGAAAAAAGATAATAAGAACGTTTTTCTTCGCAGCATCTACAAAAAAGGGAATCTGATCGGGCTCCGAGCGCGACAGGTCCAGACTCCCATCAGAGGCCGTTTCCCTATGACTAGGTAAGCATATGACTTCACCATTTCTTGATCAACGGACACATACGCGAACGCATATTTGACGTCGGTGTACTTGTCCCACGGCATGTCTGACACCGGGAAGCCTCGATTGGCATGGAACCCAGCGAAGTACGTGGATGCCACGAGACTCGGGGGGTTGCTCATAGCAGCGCTATTTACTCCCCTCAAGCCCAGTAGGCCTATGGCCGAGGCCAAAAGCGAAGTGAGAAGCGTCATGAGTCAAACGAGGGTTAAAATGCTTGAATAAAAGAAGTGACACGAACACCGTCGATTGACAAGACCAGCTCCGTAAAAGCATCGGGGACTCGGGTGATTGTTTATACTCTGTTCATGGAATTTTAATTAGGTTCGAAGAATCAGCAGACCACAACAGCCATGCCCTGCTGTTTTAGACTTTTGGTGGACCAGTCAACCTTGTTCAATTATTAACGAAACTTGTCATGGCTAGGCAGGCACGGGAGATTGCTTCAAGTTGCCGGACTATAATTAACGCAGCCGCATAAAAAAAAAGCAGACCCTGGTGAACCTTCATGCTGAACAACGCACGCTGATCGTAATTAACATGAGAGAACCACTCTTTTCAGGGATCATCTAAGTTTGCTTCGTCTACGTAGCCCCGGCAATCCGGTCTCATTCTAAGTGCCGAATGTTCCGCTGGTTTCTTTTACTTTTAAGGTTCCTTGGCATGCACCAGAAACAGCACTTGCTACGTACAAATGAGGCGCAGCACTTCGCATTGATTGACACTCACTCTTACATCTAAGTCTGTCAGGCTGACCCGGCTCTAGAAACCCCCTTGGAATCCCACATTTGTTGAGTTACGGGGTAACTTGGTATGGAGCTTAAAACTCTCGTCTCTCGCCATTAGCCCTGTAAGATTTCTTCTTGACCCACACGCATAGGCACCTTGCTGATGCTCAGGATAATGGGTGTTTGTCTCCTATTTGATGAATTTAAGACAAGCATTCCTACAGGTCTCGTGAACTCATTCTGACTTTTGCCAGGCCCTGTGATTTCACCTGTGAGAATTATCCGTTCTTATGGTCTTTCACTATGCATAAGAGACTAACCCTCTACAGAACTCCCCTAAAGTGTCCAATTGAAAATAATGAGTGCGTAGTGGAACTATTGATAAGATGGGTAAGGCAGTATAAGAGAACGACAAAATCGAGGGAGCGTCAGCAGTGTTAGCCTGTAGTATCACTAATCATCATGTCCCTGCAATTACGGGTGTGCTTGGTAATTGTTTTTGGCTAAGATGATACTATTGATGCCGGGGTCTCCTTTTATAGCTCAAAAGGTGGCTCGGATTTCGCCTACAATGGGCGCCTTGTGGTAACTATCGAGGAGTGCCTTGCCATCATCGTTGAAAGTGTGCTGAAGCTTATAGTCGCTACTAATCTTGATTTTTGTAGCTCGGCGCATTGTTGCACCCCAAATTCTCAATCTTCAAGACGTTGCAACAGTGGTGAGGCACGAACTTGAGGATGGTATCTCCCGAGCTAAACGCACTCGGGGAGACAGTCTTGGTCTTCGTCAAGAGGATGTTTGTGTTGTCGAGGTCATTTTGGGTGACTGGAAAATCTTTCATGGATGGGCTAAGCTCTTGAGGACGGCGATATGTGTCTCCATTGGTAGCCATTTAGCTCCTGATTTCTATCTCTTGTCCTCCGGGAATAGCAATGGGCGTTATAGATACTGGTGGAATAGCTGGCGCACCTTGGGAAATAACGGCGGGGAGGAAACACTGGACGTTGATCGATGTGCCGTGAGGAGGGGACCATGCGGGAAAAGGACGCTTCGGGGCTAGGCATGACAGTGCTCGCAGGAACGCGCACCCACAAGCCAGGTTCAAGTGGATGGCGAGTTATATCTGAGGTGACGGCAAGACCTAGGCTACGTCACTAATGATCTGGGTATACGGCACTCCACTGAGAGAGATATCGGCCTGCTGATCCATGCCGCGATTGGGAACGTCTCCAAAGGCTGCACCGAACGCCATGGACTTGCTGGTCAGATTGAGTTGCAGGATGTTCTTAGGCGAGTCATTGGAATCGGGCGGTGGGTTAACAGGCAGTAGAGTCGGAACTTTTGAACTGTTTGGCCGAAAGATCGTGTTGAAACTAAATACACTGAGCGTTCCGGTGAAGTTTGCAAGAACATCTAGCGTTATTGCTTCAACACTGCTAGTGGTGTCATTCAACCTTGCGGGTAGCAGTAGTCTCGTCGGTCCATTGATGGCTCCCTCGATTAGATGTGCAGTCGGCTTGAGAATTGTCACCACTATCCTACAGGAAAATATGCCTACACTGCTGTTGATTCTATGGAAAGAATAAGCGCCGATCATTGCTGGGCTGAACACGCTGGAGAAGTCTTCGGCAGTACACAAAGCTCTCCTGTAACAACTCAAACAACTAAGCAGAACTCGACATGTACGGTTATGAATTATAGCCCATTACACCGCAATTTAGACTCCTTGGCATGGGGAGTAAAAAGCGAGCTCGTAACTCGATGATTCTTACTGTCACCTTGCCAAACTAACGGAATAAGAGGGAATGCGTACTCCGTTAGTAAATACTGCAATATTGCCGTACGTTGTGAATGTGATACTTACGGCGAGCCTTAGGGGCTAGTTTGGCGGCGGAAAGGGACAAGAAACAACACCCCAAATGGATGACAGTCCCTTAGTGAGGTACACAGAAATGCATCACACAGGCGTCTCAGTCGGTCAGCCCTAAGCTGCACCAGACAGCGCGTATGTGGTCAGGCAGTCTAGTGTTTAGTACCTCCTAATAGAGAAGCATCTCATGAGGTTGATTATTAAGTCGAAAGCAGGAAAGAATGTTGGCAAGGCATTGAAAAGGCCTGCGGTCGGCTTGGCAATCGGCGTTGTAGAAGACAGAGGTTTGACCTGGAATTGAGTGAAGATTTAAGTATAATTACAGAATTCTTTCTCAGTAAACAAAGACAAAGGCTTGAGCTTTGAGCTCAATGAGCTCATCTCTCTCGTCTCTCTGCTGTAAGAAGCTCTCAAGTCCTTGTCTCTCAAGATGATGATAAAAAGAAAGATGCCTCCCCTCCTTCCCTTCTTAACCTCCCTTGTGGCTGCCCCCCCCCCTTCCACATCCAATTACATCCTTGCTAGCAACCAGCTGGCCCACTTGGCGCTAAGCCCCTGCCACACTAGTTGATTAGTTAGCAATTTTTTCTTCTAGGGCGACAGGGCGCTCCGTTTTACACTGCAACCTTGATGACATCAGCTTGTCTGCGACTCCAACGTGACAGCATCGACCCCGCATCTTCAACCTCAAACCACAATCCAGCCGTCGTTCGGCCTTTCCATGCACCAAGGCTGCATCTTTCAGTTTTTGTCGCCTGAAAATGACCGACGTAACCGGCCTAGTGGTGACCACATGGAGGGGATGCGTGGAAGTATTCAGCATTATCCAGGATGAGGCAAATCATGGCAAGGACTACGAGGTAATGCACTTGAAGCTCGAGGTTGAGAGAATCAGGCTCGTCATGTGGGGAGATGCAGTTGGCCTGAGTGAAGATGAGAACGGGAAAAGCCGACTGGATCCCAGACTTCATCGGGACGAAGTTCGTCGAGCCACCCTTCAGCTCTTAGGTTGCATCCAACATATTTTTGACCGAGCGGAGGACCTAACCAAGAAGTATGGTCTCATCCCGACAACAATGCCCGACGGGGACCAAATCATCGAGGAAGTACCCGCACTGAAGCTCGGCGTCATTTTCCGGAGGGCCTCTGAGACTTTTCGAAAGACAGTAAAGGCAAGACAGCTTCAAACTCCGCGGACCAAGAAGACACGTTGGGCTATCCACGACAAGCACTCTTTTCAAGCAATGGTCTCTGAGATTGAGGACCTTGTCGACAAATTGCACAACCTATTCCCAGGGTTATGGAACAAGATAAGCAATGAAATACGAGATGAGATTGTTCAGAACGATGATGCAGAAATACTATCCTCATTCAAGGAAGCAACCGCAGATTCCCATGAAGGTTTCTCGGAGACGGCGAGCTTGAGACTTGAAGTTATCAAAGAAGGATCAACTACTCGTTCGCAGCTATCTGACCGCCGCACAATTCGGCCACGACAAAAGAAGCCTGCCCTCCCAAGTGAATCTGCGAGCTATAGTGACTCTGTGCTCAGGGCTGGGCTTGAAGATACAAGAGCATTGAAAGAGGAAGAGGTGGATGAACTTTCGAAGCGAAAGACGGAATGTAGGGCGTTCCTTCAAGACAAATCCATAGGATGTCTTTCACTGAGCGTAAGCGGACTCGCAGATGGTTCTGTGTGCGCAACGGCGCAGGCCCATTGGGAAGGTTCATCAGCAAACCCTCACAGCATTGTCTGTGACCCAACTGACAAATGCAACGGCTTGATCAAGAGTTTTCATCCTTCATTTGGTTTGCAGTCCCCTACATCACCTGGATGAAAAGCCGTGCAATGATGCTAATAGCCTAATAGAGCTGTATCACCGTAAAAGGTTCATTCCCAAGCGCACCTTCTCCCCATGAATCAAGAGGATGATATCATATTTGAGGTCGAAAGTGATCCCACGTACGAGAACTTCAACCCCGGAACTCTGACAGTGGCTGGTTTTGGTATGGAGTGCTGGTCGTACAGGGAAGCGCAGGGCGGCGCGCCGCGGGAGTACCCTATTCTTTACTCAGACACGAATCTGCCCGAAGTTTCCAACAACAGGATTTTGCGTCGGCTCGAGGAACTAAGGACTAAAAAGTTCGTCTTCAGGTCGGAATCTATTAAGGAAGAGGTTGAACTACAAGATATTGTCGGCATCTATGCGTGAGTAACTATAAACATTGCCGAAATCTTAGAAGCGATTAACCGAGAAGTTATAGGAAGGGATATGCCTTCGAGAAGAGTTTGGACTGGGCCGCCACTGATTTGTTGCTTCGTCTTAACAAAACTGGTGGCATATTTGCAAACTTGATGACAGATTCAGGGATAATGGACAATTGGTTCAGGCCAGTTGGCGAGAGGTCCACTGGGCGTTGGGAGTTGTTGCTGCAAATAATAGTGGCCAAGGAATTTCAATTGCGCCTCCAAAGAATGAAGTCCACCCTGAAAGAACGCTTCACTCATCAGGCTATCGCTTCGCTCATTGTACAGGACCAATGGCTTCGTAACGTGAGAATAATTCTCACGGACTATAAAGTCAATGTGTCTGACATCGCGAGGGCAGAAACGGCCGACGACAAGAGAAAGGCCAACGAATTCAAGGCCAAGGGGAACGTCGCCATGAGGAACGGGAAATGGAAAGAAGCTGTTGAACTCTATACAGAAGCCCTCCAAATCGACAACGGGAATGCCGTGTACTGGGCAAACAGGTCAGCAGCATTTATGTCGATGAAAGCATATGACGAATCCTGTGTCGACGCATATTCTGCAACGCAACTTGATCCCTGGTATGCCAAAGCCTGGTCCCGACTGGGCATGGCTGAGACGAAGCTTGGTCTCTCGAAACGCGCTGAGGTCTCGTATCAGCAAGCCATAGACCTGGCCGGCCGAGATGCATCGCCCATTATGAAGCAGGGCCTCGCAGATGTCAAGACACGGATAAAGTCAGAAATTGAGGCTGCAGAAAAGGAAAAGGACGACAAGAAGGCCATACGGTTGACAAACGAATACTACGAACAGGACTGGAACACGCTGAACAAGTCCGTTGAGGTCCACTCCCTAGTGCACGAGAAGCAGGTGGAAGCATTGCTAGTCTTTGCCGAGCTGATCAAATGGCCGCACATAAACCAAGTTCGTGAATATGCCGAGGACGTCTATCCGAGCTACCAGACGGGGGAGCCCCTGTCCACTCTTCTACTCGACTGGCTCTACGGGTTAACGTTGCCCGGGGGCTACATGTCCGTCAAGATAATGACGGCCCTCATATTGTGCACGCCCTCTATTGCAACGGACCTAGGGCCAGTTCTGCACCGAGAATCCGGCATCTCAATGCCACATAGGTCCTACTGGAGGACCAAGAATGTCCTTGGTCGCGTCTTGGGCTGCATACCCAATACCGTCTCGGTGTGCGGTTGGGTCGGTCCTTGTCCGCCTGTGGAGTTTGATCCTCCTCTTCCAGACAAGATTGCTGGCAAGCCACGTCATGTCCGAGTGAGAACACGCCGTGTCGCGCCCATAAACATCTTATTCAATCCTGAGCATCAGAACAGCCCCAATGACATGGACATGGATATGTCTGGATGGTACGAACCCCCAAGCTCGGGCCTGGTGACGAGGTACCCGAATATTTGGCAGACGTGATGAATAATGGCAATTGGGTCGTCCCGGAACCACCTGCACTGGACCTCAGTACTGTGACACCCACCTCTATCAAATTGAAGAGACTTCCCCTCGAAAGCATAATCACGGCGAAACTCGCAAACAAGACCGTGACACAGGACGAAGCAGAGGAGGAAACCCAACATAGAGCCATGATAACGTTCTCATTCGATGACAATACCGCTCCAGTCACATACACGCTTTATTCGAATCCCGTGTTTGTAACTCCCCCGCCCTGCTTGCCTGGACCCAAGGGACCTCACCAAATCCACATTCGCGACTTGCCCAAATATCAGACTATCTGGACAGTTAATAGACTCAAGGAGCAGACGCCAGAAGATGTCAAGGATGATGTGATGATAATTAATGCCACCGGAAAGGGAGCAGAGGTGCTTGCTAGAGCATGGTGTGCTGAGAGGGGGAAGAATGCAGTGATTCGTCGCATCGGAGGGCCTTGTTTTGTGTGCGCTTTTCGGGCTGCTACTAGATCAAGCTTGGGCACCGGGGTGGTGATTTGGGTTTAATAGCAACCAGACTTGCGCATGCGAAGTTGTAGTTGCTGTTAAGGTTAAGTCGGAGTGGCAGACATTCAGTGCGGCCTGGGCAGTCTTCCTTTAACTTTCCCAAGGAGAGAAGCAAGGTAAGCAGACTGCGGGCAGCATGCAGTCGTGGAACCCCACTTGGATGGGAGGACATGCACTCAGTACAGACCCAACCAGCAGTCCAGTTGGCTGCCCTAGAAGCCCTAGAAAGAAGATAGAGACAGGCCTTTCGGTTGTAACTTCCCTTCGCAGCATTACAATAAACCCCAAGTCAACCAGACATACACCTATATGAACTCTAAGCTCCAAAATGGCGTCTTGGGGGGAACTCGGCTTCCAAGGATACGTCGTCTATGACTGGTTTGCCACCCATTCTGGAGTGGCATCTATCAAGGGTAGCTTAGAACTAACGATGCCTAGCCCGAGACATACGTAGTCCGCTGATATTGTCCCGCTCCCTTAACTTAATGCAGGCTGTCTTGAACAGTACTACAAGTGTTATCCACAGCTGATTCTCTAGCTATTAGGTGCGTATGTCTATTTAAAATCCACACATATCTTAAGTATTACTGAGTAATTACTTAACTATGAGAACAGGACTGCGTCGGGCCGGACCGCATTTCCTGGCGAGTCCGTCGAAATGAGGGCATGACACGCACGGGTGGCAATCAGGATCATCAGTTCGACTTTGTTAAGTTTGATCCGATCCCCCTTGAATTGGGGGAGGGCGAAGTCGTCAGATGGGACCCCATGGAGCATCCTATCCATTCAGTGCGGATGAGCGCAAGGGGTAGGAAAGGCTTGGAAGCGGGGGCTGTTACTTGGATGGAAGATAGGAAAAATACGCATTGGGAGGAGGCAGCTCATATAGCCACGTGTGACGCTACGGATCTGGGCTGGGAGTCTGGCGATGTTGAAGGAATGAAATTGACTTGTCTGCGACGGATGATTCAGAGGATGGAATAGAGTACGACGAATCGTTGAGTTGAGCGCCACGAATGAATATCGCCCTCTTTTATTCATGCAGAGGTAATCACCAAGTGCAGCCACCGTCAAGATAATATACACCTAATATAATCTCCCAGACTCCATCTATCCGAAGATACGCTTCCTAGAATGGCCCAGCAGCGCCGATGTTTGCGTCCGTCAAGTCTTCAAAGTTAATCTGTGTCCAAAACCTTGGGTTCGAGGGGTTCTTGTTGGGATACCCAGACAATGCCTTGGGAAACTTGAGGTTCGTCTCCAAAATATATCCTCCCGTGTTCAGCACGTTGTCTAGCCACTTCTTACCCACTTGTTCACCCCCGAACGCTGCCTTATAGTTGGCCGTAGTCGCTTGGACCCAAGTGGCAGCATCAGACTCGATGTCAGTCAGAATAGAATCGATCCAGAAGCAGTAGAGGTCACGTAAGCCGGCCCTAGGTTGACTTGATGTTCGATCAGGCCTTTCAAGCCTGCCAGTATCATCGTTGCAGTAAGGCTCCAGTACTCATCATCAAATTCGTTGAGGACAATCTCCATATGCTGAGAGGCCTCCATGAACTTTGGCCAAATGTCACTATGACCCATATAGCAGAAGACGCCCGCGCACTGTAATTATATCGGTTAGCGAACCTCTGTCAGAGGGTATATGCTTCAAGGCGTTAAGAGTAAAAACCTACGTTACGTTGCGATCGGCGTGTTGCTTCATTAGTTCCCTCGTTGCTGGCAGAAACAGAGTCTCTGGAGAAAAGATTCTTCTTTCTTCCATTCATCCCTGTCAGCCAGGGCTAAGAGATGGGGCTCGTGGTCACTCCCAAGGCCATAGGCCATCTCGTCCCACAATCGTTCTTGACCCCAGCTACTGTGCTTAAATACTCTTTTTGTCATCGTAATCGTGTAGCATCCGAGTAGAACCTCTGACACCCAGGTATGGGTGGGGTTTGTATACTCAGCGGGGAGGGTACCACCTATCAGCCATTTGAAAAAGCGTAAACTCCAAGCTTTCCACCATCCCATTGTGTTGCCATCTGATGGGGTCCTTATAGTTGCGCGGCTCAAGAGCATTGCTCCCAAGATCATCACGGCGGGCGGAGGATTCGGCACTACATGACGTCTCATCGGGATTATACGGGTCGAGCCAGCAAGTCTCCTCGTCCCTTTTCCGTAGAGTGGCGTCACCAGTGCCTTCGCACGCGTTGCACGTGGGAATCTCGTCCAAGTTAACATCACCAGGGCACATGAGGCCAAGAATGCGCGGTATCAGGGGCCCTTACCTCAAGGCATGCTTGGATAGATCGCGGCGCGAGAAAGTCGTGGAAGAAGAGGATGTGTTATTCGCCTTGCTTTCAGGGAAGCCCCCATTTCGACGAAACATCTTTGAGCTCCCTGAGGTAGAGCAGGCTTCCCCATCACTTGGAAAGACTTTTATGTCATCGATGGGCATGATCATAAATAGAGACTTGGGAAGTGCCCACGAGAACATGTCAGGCGCCTCGATGGTGGCACAGAGGTCCGCCCCAGCGTCGATGCCATAGTAGAAGCTGCTCCCACTGCTGCCTGTTTTCACTTCAGCGTGGAACGTAATGTGCCCGTCGGCGATTAGATTTACGGCACAGGGATCGAGAGAGACAAACTTGTCACTCTAGTCGATGCCAAATGTGATGGTGGGCTTGACGTGGGCGGATAGATGCCCACTCAGGGAAACGCCATACTCAAACTTGTGTTAATAGCTAAGGAGCTTAAGGCTCTTGTCTAAGTGCTAAATGAATGTGTGTTAATAGCTAATGAGCTTAAGGCTCTTGTCCAAGTGCTAAATGAATGTGTATATATACTCCTGGTGATCACAATGTTCATGTAAGTGATCATGGTGATCAAGGGCTTAATCACAGTGATCGCCTGGCGGCTCGTGGTGAGCGGCCTGGGCACGTCATGATTCTGCCGGTTATGACCGCCTGGTCACAACCTGGGCCGTGACACTAGAGGATCCACGGCTATCAAGTGACCGCATGTTTCTCACGAAACGGGTGCGAACGCTTTATTCTTTATTCTCCGTAGGGCAACTTGCAATAGCGTCGCTACGACAGCGTTCGATAGCCCTAT
Source organism: Neonectria sp. DH2 (assembly GCA_003934905.1). Taxonomy (NCBI): domain Eukaryota; kingdom Fungi; phylum Ascomycota; class Sordariomycetes; order Hypocreales; family Nectriaceae; genus Neonectria; species Neonectria sp. DH2. The sequence goes on along the minus strand of RQWH01000034.1, from coordinate 44,050 downwards.
TGAACTAGTTAACGACAGCTGTTATGAAAGGAGGGCTAGTGAAACTCACGAGCAGCCTCTGTTGTACTTATTCGCGGGATCAGGGTGATCGCAAATCCAAGCTGCACAACCAGTGCCGGCCTTAGAGCAACTTTCAGCACCCTTTGCAATGGCCCCATAATATATATATTTAGTTGCTGAACAAGTAGCCGCGAGGTACGTGACAAGAATCATGTTGGAGACCTTCATGTTGGAAGTTTGGAAATTTGAAAATCTGGTGTTGGTGATGGTGAAAGAAGTCAATAAGATGCAGCCGTATTTTCTGTAGGAGTGCTGTATGTAGGAAGGAGGAACGTGAAGATAATAGCAGCTTTTATTAGTGTAGTAGTAAGTGGTATTTATAGATGGAGCTATGGATATGTAACCTTTCGCTAGCCCTAGTGATTGTGCCAAGCCAACTTCTCCTTCAGAGGGATCCATTAGTAGAGCCCTTGGAAAATTCTACATTATGCTGAAACGAGTGGGCTATGCGTTCTAAACCCTAAAAGGATCCATGCATGGCTCAAAAGTGCCCTCGTATTAACTCAGCAATTATGCTTTCTCGCCTGCAGTCTTATTTTACCCAATCCGGTTCTTGAACTGGACTAACTCTACTCTAACTGAATTGATAGCCTCACCAGCCGGGCGTCCTGGAACACGCCCGAGAAACCGACCAGCGTCAACTCTCGGCTAGGCCCTGGTTATATACATCTGTACCTATGGACCTAGCTGCTAAGCTTTCTAACTGGAAAAAGCAAAGAGGTTTCCTCGTGTATGACCACACCTGTACGTCCCCAGGCCACCTCTATTCAGTCTTAATAGCAGATCCGCACGGAAAGGCCGGATGATCGGATCAAGCAAGATTTTCGTATGTTTTGATGGACTTATTTAGAACGGCCGCGATCTTGCGCCCGTAGATAGTTTCCTCCCTGAATAAGCAGTTTTAGACTTTCCTAGCTTTGGCAGGCTCGTTATGCGTGCCGGGTAAGTGTAGGAAAGAGAGGCTCGGGAGGAGACTGCGAGCGAACTGAAGAAGGGCAGGAGAGAAAGCAGAGCACCTCTTATTAGCCTGAGCACACCACCTCTTTCAGGTCAGATATCTGCCCAGCCTCCAGTCAATTCAGTGTGGATATGGCCATAGTGTACAGAGCCGACCAAGAGATGAGAAAAGGGATGCGTTGACTTTCTTGCACTTTAGTGTTAGAGAATCATGATTCTCCGCTCATATTATCAATACGTAGCACTGCTAAAAACAACGCTCCTAATAGTTTGGTCAGTCCGTCTGAACACCTCAGACTGTCTGTTTAGTCCGTCTGATTTGGTCAGACTAGACTGCTAGTCCGGTCAAGGCCCTGGGACTAGACTATTCGTCTGTCCGTCACTGTAAGTTTGGCCTTAGAGGAGAGTCGTTCCGCTCCAACTTCTCTTCTCTGCCGTCGGGCCTCGGCTCGAACACGTTTTCGTGGCGGCTGGCCTTTGCTGGGACGGTGACCCCTCAACCGCTGCCGTTTATGCCGCAACTCCGGATACTCCATCTCTGGCATGATCGAATTTCCTCGGGAAAGAGACTGGGTCAGTTCCTCTGCCCCTTTCGGCAAGAGACTCCGACCGAGAGATAAGACATCTCCCAAGTCTGCCCCGATCGCCAGCGCATCGGGGGCAGCAGGCCTCGAAGCTCCATCCCTCCAGTGCTTGGAGTGTATGCGGCTACCTCGTCCAGGCCCGATCGGCGTGGCTTGGGACAGTTCTGCGGGCATGCTGGCTACATCCGGCGTTGTGCCAACCCTCGACTCAGCATCCGCCGACTCCTTAGGCTAGATAGGTTGAAACGTCGATTCTGTGTTCGCCAATCTCTTTTATCGTGGCGGACGTTTCTGCTTCCTCACTCGCGCCTGATGCGTCCGCTTTCCGACCCGACTTGCGACATCTGGACCTCGTCCCGATGCACCGCTCCGCAGACCGTCCAAGGGTTCATGCTCCTGCTGCTGCCGCCGGTGCTCATCCAGCAGGCTGAAGTACCCAACGAGATTGGTAGCAATTTCTTCCGGCCTTGGAATCAGCACTCCAGAGTCTCCCTGCATGCCCCTAGGCCGAATGAGTGCTGGTGAAGGACGAAAGCCAATGTCCCATGTCCTCAGTGCAGGGCGTGGCTGCTCTTGCGAAGGCCATCCTGGGCTAGGAACAACCGTCTCTGCCGGCCCCTTCTGCAAAACTCGACGACTTGACGAAACCCCTTCAACCCTACCAGGATCCCCGCTTCGGGCGTGCGTGTGTGCCAAGACTTGCCCTGAACCTCCAGCACTGGCCATAACTAGACACTCTAGGGCTGTCTTTGACGGTCGACCCCCCCCCCCCGTCGTGGTCTCTTAGGTAGCACCCTCGCACCTGATTCCACAGGACCTCTCCATTGACCATCTTCAACAGCTGGCTCCTTGGGCTGGATGGGTTGAAACGTAAACAGCCTACGTGATAATCTCTCGTGTCTCGGCGGACGTTTCTGCCTTTTTACCCTCACCTGATATGTCCGCTTTCCAACCTGACTTGCGATATCAACACCCGATCCTGATTGGTACCGGCGCTCGCCTAACGGATCGAAATGCCCAATGAACTTACCAGTAAGTTTTTCCGGCCTTGGGGCCAGTTCTCCGAGGTCTTTCTCGCGACCTCCATCTTTAGGAAGAATGGGTCGATTGCGTTGACGGACGGGTCGTATATCTGCCGGCATCCGAGACGGCAACGAACCCTTTCGACCCCCGCGTTGCCGCTTCCCAGCTCTGGCAGTAGTGATTGCCATAGCCTCATCCCTCTCGTTCGGACCTGATTAGGCTCATGAAATATTGCTGGCGCATTTATTAGCACTACACTCTTCCTTCATATATATGTAGCCTCGTACCCTCCGCATAACATTGACCTTGGCTGCTCTATCTCTCTGACTCCTTTGGCCTTATATTCTTCTCTCTGCATCATACTGCCATGCCCTTGAGATCTCTCTCATCGGCATGTCCCGCCAGCAGCATGATCTTGCGCCTACAACCCAGACTCTTGCTCAACTGCCGATGTTGGGCCTCCCTATAGTGGCGTTGTGGACCCCATCCTTCACTTTCAATGACGTCTCTGGCGCCAAATCGACCTTGCTTATGACCTAGACCCTGCATTCTTCATCTACTTGAAATGTGAGGCTTCCTAGCCCGGCATCTGGGTTCTGCTCTGCCGACTCCCTCACCCCTGATACTACGGCCCGTGAGAACTACCCCTGCATCTATATCCATATAGAGACCAAGCCATTTTCATCTCGCTTACTTCCTATTATGCTCTTCCCTACTGCGGTACCTACCATCCCATTACCTCCAACGTTCGTCTTGGGTATGCTTGGCTCTCATCCGACACCTACTGCTCCAGTGTAGCATGTCTACTCCCGCTCCCCCCACCAATGGCCCCTTGAACCCTTGCAAACCTCTTGAGAGCTAGATGAACACGGGCAGTGATATTTCTATGATGTTCTTCGTCTAAGCAGACTGCCCGTCCAGATTTGCCTATCAAGATTAGCATTGCATCAAGGGGCTTAATGCAGAGGCATTGTTGAGGGTCTTCCTCCCTGCCCCATCCTGGATTCTGACCCCCGAGTATGTACAACTTCAGTCAGACCCCGACAACCCCTCCAGCTGCGTCTTCTTCAGCCTCAACCTTTCTATCTACAATCAACCAGTCATTGCATCAGAATGGACCGAACAATGGTTCTTCATGAACGGCCGTGTTCACCCGTACGCCCTGACCTGGGAGGTTGAACAGCGAGATGGTCTAGAGTCGGATACTAGCGCGCTATCACATAATACACCATTCTGGCTCTTATCATCTGTGATCAGGGCTACTAGCCGTAAGCATGCTGCATACAACTGACCTTGATATCCCCCCCTGACTAGAGTCAAAGCATTCTCCCCCGAAACTTTGCCTCCGTATACCACTTCCCCGCTATTCCTCCCGGTCTGCAAGATGGATGTTGCAACAGCAGGAGAACACGAAACGAAAAGGGGAATGACGGCCTAGTATGAAACACGAATGTCGACTGGAACTTTTAACTTTCTCGTTCGAACAGTGCTCAGTAGTCACCCCTTGAAGCTGAGCTGGGGCGAGGGAAAGGTGGGCTTGGAGGAACCTACATCCTCGCCTAGGGAGATTGTTCTACTGTTTCATGGAAAGAATTGTATCTTGATATCGCTTCTTGCAACTCAATAGCTGATGTTAACCCTCTATCTTCCATCACCCAACCAAGGTGCAGCTTTTGTTTCAAAAGTGGCATTAACATCAAGTTCTACTTTCTACTTGTGTCTCATCTCCATTCCTAATACTCACCCGGTAAAGTTTGATTATAGGCTATCTAAGAACACTGTGAGCTAACCTTATCCTATCTGCTATACAAACAATGCTTTGCACCTATTAGTGACGCATTATCCGGTATCTACTGGTCGAACTATGCAAGCATCGCTCTTTGGAAGAATTTAGAGGACAATAAAGGCTCTTTAGGAATCATGATTGGGTCGAGCTAGTAACCACTTCGGGCGATAAATCAATATGCTAGTCACTAAGCTTTAACAGCGAGAAGCGTTAGGCGCATATGATAGAATATGTGACATCTCATGAGACTGGAACTATAGACATAGAGGTGATCGCAGTTTAACATCCACTATCTATAAATCTATCGCCATCATGATCTCTCCATCTTTATCCGGCGGTGCAATCTCCCTGAAACCAAGTTTCTGATAAAACTTATATGGTGAATCCTCAGGCTTGACATTTTGATCGGATTTGCACTCTTCTTTCCTTCAGGCGGCGTTGAAACTACCCCCAGCTGCTTTGCTTGAGGATTGTGCTGTCGTATATGCGCGATCGCAAACTTTACGCCCTGTCGGCCATACCCCAAATTCTGATACCGGCCATCGATCATGAATCACCAGATGTAGTACGCCTCATCGGGGTCCCATATTGCCATCATGAGCATGCTGACAAGCGTCTTGTCGGCATAGATGGCTCGCACCCATGCGTCTTCGGAATAATGGGCTTCGCAGAGAGACCATACGTTAGGGGCAAGGTTACCAACTTGGCCGTCTTTAAGGCTCAGCCTGGCAAAGGAGGATGGGCAAGAGGGTGGGAAGTAAACGGTGGGGATCTGGGCGTGCGTATATGGTTCAACGTCTTCCATTCAACGCCATCAACTCAATTTTGAGACGCGGTGGTTCAACTCCATAGCCCAGGTGCTGAGCAAACTATTAACGCAACGCCACGCGAAGGCGAAATTGATGAAATTGAATTGATCGCCAGCCTGGGGGAACTAGGGTTTTTGTTTCGATTGGCGTTACTATTTTTTAACATCAGAAGGATAAGAAACAGTGAAAAGAGACAGCAGTGCGAGAGTAATGTTATTTGTTTAACAATAGAGTCTATAGGATTAGACAATCTTAAGAATTTTATCTATAGTGTACTCTAGAATTTCTTTAGCTATCTCCTATAGAAAGATCCTATCTTCAAAAGTTGCATTAATAATAGTGTCTTCTCCTTTTATACCTATAATATAGAAAATAGTACTGCTCATCGCAGGCATCACTCTCGGCATGTTGCAATAAAGCACTCATCAACGCAAATAGCGTGTCGCAAGCTGGACATTGGAAGTTAAAATCCGGGTCGTCGGAGGTGTACATGTCTGACTGATAACAGTCAAATGCTACCTCGGCGACGAAGTCTTCATCCGCGTCAGACTCGCACGATCCAGCTTCAAGATGCAACACCATCGCCGAGTCGGAGACGAACACTTTGTGGCACCCAAGACACTCTTCGGTCTTTTCAGTATGAACCTTACGATGCTGGGGCAATTAGCTGCTATCTCAGTATACAGAATTGAAGCAAACCAACGTTTTGCAAATTTGAGAGGGAGTCGAAACGTCTGCTGCATGATGCACATCTGCTGTGCTTATCCGCGCCGTGCTGAGCGAGCTGCTGTGGATTGTTGAAGGGGCGATCACAGAAAACTTTTTGTTTTGTTTCCATCTCCAAATGCTCATTTATCTCATCTTCAGAATCGAAATCAGGCTTGTGGCAACAATGATGGCAAACATGGTGCTGGCGAGAGGTGGCGGCGTGTTACTGTTTGGCGCCAGCGTGGCGGAAATGTTTCTGGCAACGGAAACAATACGTTGACGAGTGCTTACTTCGAAGATGCTGCTAGAGGAACTCTAAAGCCCCAAAGGATTTGTCGCAAGGCCTACAATACCCCATGTTTGAACTCTAGTCTAATGCTAGGAAAGCTTCAGTTTACTAAACTTACAACGCTCTACTTGCCAGCTCATCTGCCTACTAGTTGCCGATTTTTCCCCTAATGACTTATAACTTTAGTAATAATAATGAAACCTATTATAATACATAGCTTCCAAGCAGTTGAACTCATTCTCAATAAATTCAATGTTATCTTATTATACCAAATTGTATTCTTTAAGTCTTATAGGCTAAGATAGTATAACCTTGTTTTATAAGAGTCGGTAGAAAGTAGTGTAAAAATTGACAATAAATCAATGATGTAAATGCATGCAATAAAATTTATATCAGTTGATAGTGAAAATCATAATTGATTCGTTACATAATCGAATGCTCCTTTGCCACATTATTTGGACATTGATCCTCGATCAAAGAGTCAAATCGACAATAGACCTAATTACTGCTAGGCTTTACAGTAGAAAACGATCCTAGGGGCAACAGTCATTAGGGTAAGCCGGATTAATTGATTCAAGTAGTCCTATCGCATCCATTAAGATGTTTCTACAGGGTAATTTTAGAGTTATTAATTACACGAAAGTGATTATATACCGGGTGTATAGAAAGCTTTTAACTTTAAGCCTCCTGCTAGAATGGAGTTTGACTTCGGATTATCTTACAGACAATTAGTCACCCATCGAATCCGTCCAAGCCTCATACGTCATCTAATCTCACTCCTCTCGATGATGTCGGCAGCTACGGAGTTAAACCAAGTTATAAAAGGACGGCCACAAGGTTGGTAGCCCGCCAGCTTGCTCGAGTGCCAGTCTAGATCCTAAATCGGCGGTCTGACCTTCGCGAAGGATCGAAAGTTATTTCTGTTGCCCAGACTACACCTTCAAGCCATACGGCTATGATTTCTAGAAAAGCGACACTGCGCATTGCAAGGTATATTCCTACTTCTGGCTCATCAGCGCAACAAAATCTAACTCGCTCAACAGAGCGCGGGAGAATGACGAGTTTGCCGACTTCGCATTCACTTGTGAAGGGCATACCATACCTGTCCACAGGATTATCATTTGCAGCCAATCCCCAGTATTTCACGCGGCATGTACTGGACCATTCAAGGTAGCATGCGCCCCTCGGTTGCATTATCGTCACAGCTGAAGCATTGTCCTAGGAAGCATCTGCCCAAACGTATAGCCTAGACTCTCATTCCCTCCCAATGGTACGACGGATGGTGGACTTCTTCTACACTGGTGACTACACTGAGGAATCCGAGGGAAAAAACACAGGCGACGACACAATCCCCATTCTGTCGGTTCATGCGGCAATGTTTGCCTTGGCGGACAAGTACAATATTGAAGGGTTAGAAGTCCTGTCAGCAAAGAAATACTCAAAGAGCTTGACGAAAAACCCGGACGTTTGCAACTTTCTTCTTTTAATACCTGAAGTTTACAAGTCGACAACAGCCTCCTCGAGAGGCCTTCGCGATCGCGCTCTAGCATTTGCTTGAGAGAAGCTTCCCGGGTTTCTGATCTCATCAGATGCCAAAGGGGGGTTCGATGAGGTAACCGCTGATACTCCCGAATTTACCACGGAGCTTCTATATTCTTTCTTACAGTACCCACTATTGGGTTATTGTGTCAATTGTGGCAGTGGTAAGCCAGTACCAGTTGAGCCTCTTCAATGTCGATGCAAACAGTGCGGCAAAGGTGGCGCGAGCACAGATATACAACCTCGAAATCTCTGGCGTTATTAGCTATCACCTGTATTACAATGAGCCAATAATTCAACATAAAAATAGCATGGCTAAACACATTTACCTCTACCTAGGCGAGTCAGAGAGTAAAGCGGTAGATGTGGAAGGAGAACGGGGAAGATCAACAATGGAGCAGCATAGATCAAGGCAGTAAATAGCCTAGTATCAAAGCTTTTTCGGTCTACTCTGCCGTCGTATGTCTCTCGTGTGCTTCTGTGCGGTAGGTTGTTAGGGCTGTGACGGTCATAACATCGACCAAACAACCTATAAGGCTCGTCAAGCATGTCAGTATGTTTGAAGCACGAATGCAACGTTTATAGAATGGGCATATACGCAATCAATTTATATACCCAGTAGCTAACCGTATCTGAACATCGAGTTAGGCTTGGCCATATCATGAAAACGCATGAGAAGATCGAATGTAATCTGAGGCACTTCCAGTAGTAGGTCCTTTATATGCTTCTCATCCAACAGCTCCCGTTGCATGTACAGAATCTTGATGACGGCCTTTTGCATTTCTTGGACATCTGATATAGTAGATATATATGCTTCTCGTGTGACTTCGACTAGATAATTGGACTTCCAGTGCAATCGGGCTGCTGCCTCGAATCTTTTCAACGATAAGTCTTTCAAAGGAGGTATATCATATTTCTCTGTGAGCGTGAACACTTTGACGTGGATAATCAGGTGGAAATCGTCCGAGGTAGCGTCGTCCGCAGCCGAGTCGTCAGCGTCTTCTTTGAACATCACATCTGCGTCGTCATATGTGCCAGGAGTGGAACGTGAGATGTTATAGTCGGATCGGTAGAAGTATTGAACAACGCAATCGACTGACTGAGGATCGTCATCGAGGAAGTTGAAAGATACCGTGGTAGTATCGTCATTGCTGAAGTTGTTCGGTGTGATCCAGCTTGTGTTTGGTATTGAAAGTGCAAGATTTAGATATGACCGGAGACTGGAGACACACGACGGCGCGGTGTGCATTGTAACTTTTTCAGTCGAGACAAGTATCATATCGCAGTAGATACCAGATTTCCACAGCCTGGTCAACAGGTAAGAATGCGCTCTAAGAACTCGAGGATTAACTTACGTCTCGAGTAACCTCGTGGTTTATGCATGGCGGGGTCGCGTTGATCAGTAAATGCAAGTATCTTCGGTGGTTTCGGTTGTTTTACTGGTTGTGTAAAGAGCTCTGGGAACACGGACCGGGCCGCGATACTTGACTCGAATACGCCTTGCTTCAGTAAATACTGTAAGATTTCAACGAGCTTGGAGCGGGGAAATTAAAGACGCTCAGATTGTTGTTCTTGACAACTTCCTCGATCGGTCTTTTCTTGCGAAGGGCAGCACCAGCTTTCCAAAGAAGCGTTCTCTGCCGTAAGTCTGGATATCTATCGAAACCACCGGCGCTTCCTATCTATAGTCCTCGGCGCCAGCCCTCCTGGCGAAGGGTATGGCAATACTCTTCCCCAATGGTATGCACAAAGGTAGCATTGAAGTCGATGTGCGAATAGCTGAGATAGCCTACGCTCCGCTGGAAAGTGCTGCAATGCGGCACATGTCCACTGATAAAGCTTCCAAAACGGCTGGTTTTTCCAATGGTCTCGCAGCCGACCATGGCTAAACCCGAATAACGCTTGAGTAGCCTCATGAGGGCTCTTGAAATTCGCCTGATTGCCTGATACCGCAGTCATACCATTGATCAGGGCAGCTGAAACACCTTGTCAGAGAAGGTAAACTAACCTAATCAGGAAATCGTCACGCTCACCAATAAGTGCACTAGTCTAAAAGAGGAAATCGTCACGGTCTAGCGACAGCGGTCAGTATTATCGAGTTTGACACGCAACAACAACAGCAATATAGATCCAATCATTTACAAATTCCCTTGTCATGCTCTTTAGGCATTAAACTTCCCAGGATGACTAAGTCAAAGAAGAACCTTGGTTGTGGCTTTGAAGATCTACTACCAAACTGGCCCCTAGAGATATTAAAACCCGGCCTGTACCAGCCATACAGGCCCAAAGTCACTGGCCAGGTCACCCCCCATATCACAGTTGGCCGGGCCGACTATTAATCCAGCTACTAGCAGGGGGGATGGCTAAAGCTAGGGAGTGGCCAGAGGGGGGGCAGCTGACTTAACCCGAAATCACCATCTCACAACTGGCTACACTCTACTATTCCCCCCGAGTGCCCCGACAGCCCTGAAGAAACGTAATTCCGGAGCCTCTCTTTTAGCCTCGGCACTCGGGCGGGATTGACGAAGCGTGAGCTGTGTTAAAAGCGACAGGGGAGGAGTGCCCCTCTTATAACGCCCCAATAACGTAACAGAAAGCTCGCTATAGTGTAAGATGAGTGGTCACACCGATTTTGCACTATGGGCTAGGCACGTTCCAGGTTTTACTCTAGTCAGAACTTGCTCGTAGTAATAGTCAAGACTCTTGGATCTTGTCGGATGAGACCATGTTAGCCAAAGGGTCGGGGGATTGCCGAAGTCATGCCCTCATCCGGCCCATAGTTAAGCCCGTTTTAGTGTATTAGTGGGGGGGCTTTCTAGATTGCATGGGGAACATCCGAGGAAGAAAACTTCGGTGGACACGGGGTACTGGTGGGCTGTTTCGGCAGTTCCCCGAATTCCCTATCGGGCACCTCGTCTTATACACCTTGATCCTGTCGTAAGCATGGAAGTGAATCACGGCACCAATAAAAGCACCAACAGAAGTTCCCCATGGGGAGTTTGAAGATCATCGTGTGTTACAAAAGTCCAAATATTGTGTGCAGCAAACATCACCCCCGACCCTATCTCCAAAATGGCCCCCAATGTCAAATGGCATGAACTGCCAAGTGAGTATAACGCCCGGCCACAGCGCGTCTCGTATCTGACTCTTTGTCGGCAGACAACACCAATCCCATCTGGTACAAGGATGCGGGCTTGCGTCATAATGTGGCCTTGGGCCTTGGGCTTTGCCTTGTGATTGCGACCAATGTGAGTTGCATTCTCTCACGCTTTTATGATTTACGAGGCTGACAACTATTTGCAGGGATGTTAGTGAATGAGGATTCCGTGCTCGAAAGAGTATTTGCTAATTAATCAATTTCAAGACCAAGCCAGTCTTCTCACCGGCTTTCAAGCGATGCCCTCGTGGCAGACGTATGCTTGACCCCTTTTTAGTGTTTGCGGTCTTGACCTCCTGACTCTTCATTACTAGTTTCTTCAAACGTCCCACTGGTGCTCTTCTGGGTATCTACGCTGCTTCCTTCTTCATTCCTTCGATCGTCACAGCGTGGATCGGCGACTGGATTTCTACTAAGTTCGGTCGGCGATGGTGTATCATCATTGCAAATATTGTGATCCTCATTGGGGCCCTCGTCAACACTTTCACTGTCAACATTGGCATGTGGTGCGGCGGTAAGACCCTTCTTTTGCTCCTCGCGGCGGTTGCCCGTGACTGATCCCGAGCTCTTTAGGTCGTGCGATAATGGGAGCAGGAGTTGGCATGGTCAAAGTCGCCACTCCCGTCCTAATCCAGGAGATTAGCCATCCCCGGCTCCGGCCCATTCTCGGCTCCTGTTACCAGACATTTGCCTATCTTGGAATGTTCTTCGCGGCATTGATGACTTGTGAGTATCTGCACCAGACCTTGTCCTGTTACGCGCTAAGCTGACCCTCGTTTGTAGTCGTTGGTCTATATATCCCTGGTAATTGGGGATGGCGATTTCCGTCGCTGCTACAGGTCCTTGGGCCCCTCGCTGTCATCTTTGTTACAGTGTTGTGTCCGGAATCTCCACGGGTAAGCTCATCCCAATGCCAGGGGCAGAATAGCACAATATTTAACAAATCGTCTAGTGGCTCATTAAGAATGATCGGGAGGAACAAGCTCGCAAGATTCTAGCCGCTCTACATGCCAATGGCGACGAGAGCGATGCCCTCGTACAATTCGAGATGGAGCAAATCAGCACTGCTATACAAAAAGAAGCGATCCAGCAACAAGCAAGTCTACTGGACTTCCTGCGCACACCCGGTAACAGGAGACGGCTGGCCACGATTGTGGCTATGGCATGCTCCCTGAACTGGATGGGTAATGGCATCATCGCCTAGTACGTTGACCATCAGCCTTGTCACCGAAATAGCACCTTGACTGACTGTTTAGCTATCTTGCGCCTATCCTCCAATCTGTTGGCATCACTGCCCCTGTTCAGATCACCTTGATTAACGTGGGCCTCGGTAAGTTTCGCCCCGTCTTGAAATCATACGAAACGTCTCAATACCATTGCTAACCTGCCGTTAGCCATATGGAACCTGATACTTGCTGCCACTGCCGCTGTGAACTGTGATAAGGTCGGCCGTCGGCCTCTGTTCCTGATATCGACCGCAGGCATGTTGTGCTCATACGTTGTCGTCATGGGTTTATCTGCAGGTTTTGCCAATACCAAGAACCACCCACTTGGCATCGCTGTTATCCCGTTCCTGTTTATGTAAGTTACGGAGGGTGGAAAAATAAAGATCTGGCCACTAACTGTTTCGATTCAGCTACTACGGGTTTTACGATATCGCCTTCACCCCTCTCCCAATCGCATACACTGTTGAGATCTTGCCCTTCTCTATTCGATCCAAGGGCATGGCTCTCTTCACTAGTACCGCCACTTTGGGCAATGCTTTTAACCAATTTGTCAACCCAATAGCCCTGAAGAGTATTGCATGGCGATAGTGAGTGCTCTATACCCGCTCCGCGATGCTTGATACCTATTTGTTGACCGCACATGCTTAGCTACGCCGTGTACATTGCTATCCTGGTCTTCTACTTTGCTTTCATCTTTTTCATGTTCCCTGAGACTAAGCGTCTATCGGCCGAAGATGCTTCTGGAGTCTTCGACTTTGATAGGAAGGGCCGTCCCCTGGGTAAAACCGTCGACGTTGAGCGCAGTGGTTCAAAGCCGGGAGATGAGAAGGAAGAATCTACATGTGTGGCCGCGCCTGAACACAAGGAGTAGATGTGCTGATCTTGATTAAATGGTTACATCTTTTTTTGGCCTACTTGTGGTATTTGTCACGGCCCAGGTTGGGACCAGGCGATCACAACCGGCAGAAACATTTCAGTACCCACTCTTTTCCTTCCTATTACAATGCATAACACTTGCACATTGAACAGGCTCTGTTTAACACAGTTCAATACCAATAAGTATATACACATTGAATAGGCACTATTCAACATAACTTAATACTATTCAATTATACTAGTCTTATATATATATATATATTCACTTAGTATATTAGATAAGAGCTTTAAGCTTCTTAGCTATTAATAATTATAAAACTATATATTTTAGATCTTTTCTTTTATACTATTTAACCTTTAGCCTCTTCTCTAGGTATATACTACTAAGGACTATTATATCTAAATATCTTAGTGTAAAAAGCTGGCTGGAGGCCCGGCTGGAGCCGTAGGCTCGCCGTAGGGCTTGCCGCTGTATGCTGCAAGGTCCCGACTCTTTATAACCTACTGTGTAGTACGGTCTAGTAACATAGCTTACTAGGATTGGTTGATCTTTTTGGTCTAACGGCTGGATTGGTCTATTGCAAGGTTAGTCACACTATGCTAACCCTTACACGAATGACAGTAAATTTATCACATACAAGGCTGACCCTCTCAATGATCTCAGTTGTTATTATAAAAGGGTCTTAATCGATGATTCTTAGGATATATCTTTTATCCCTCTCCGTGATGATGCGGGGCGGCCCTGGCTTGGGTCGGTCTTGGGCGCTCTATTGGTCCTTATACCGCCGAATGATACTGTAGATCGCATGCTTAGAAAGTCCTTCTTGAGCCGCGATTTCGGTAGCTGGCACGCCCGAATTAAATTGCCATACAATCTTCGTCCTCCGATGAGGAGATTGATGTGGTTTCCTTGCCATTTCGACTTATTATTATTTTGCAATGGCTGAGTTAAATTGGTGATGCTTTCCTAACGATTTGGTTGATGTGAGGGTGAGTCGGAAAATAGTCGGTTTAAATGCAACGCCACTGTACCCGGTGGGTTGACTAAGCAGGCTTCTAGGCCCCCCTCTCCGGCAGGAGAGGGGGCATTACAACTTGTTTCTTATTCACTCTTGTTTCTATATGTCACCTATCTATTTTACTACTACTTTCTATTAGGTGACAAAATAGGCTCATCAACAAGTGGGTCCCATGGAATCTCCACAAAAACCAGCAACTTTTGATCGGCTTATTTTGTCTCCTACCTATTTTAATATGGTTGACAAAGATACAGCAGCGACCAAGAAACAGGTTGTGATGCCCCCTCTCCTTGGAGAGGGGGGGCCTAGAAGCCTGCTTAGTCAACCCGCCGGGTACGTTAGTTCAATTTACTTCCTTTGCCCTTGATAATAACTTAAAAATGTCATAAATGATACAAATGTCAGGTGATGTCTGTTTAGGGGGTATTCCAGTTGCTCACGTAAAATGCTGGGGTAAGCACGCTAAATTGGATGGTTGACTATATAATAAGGACGGGTCATTCCCCATGTTCTCATTGTTTCGCTGATTGCTACCCTTCCTACGACTTGTGACATCATTCAATCATCCCAACACGGCTTCATGTCGGCCACTCCGCCCTCAGCTGACACAGATGGTGTCAGGCGGGCCCGCAAGCGCCGCAACTCAAGCCCACCTGGCGACGAGAGACAGGTGCAGAGGCAGCGAGCAAATCGCACAACAATGGCATGTGAGCGCTGTCGAATAAAAAAGCTCCGCTGCATGGGCGGTCATCCCTGCAGTGCCTGCCAACGAGCCAAGGCTGAGTGCGACTTTGGTGACCGGGGACAGGACTCTCAGCATAGCATCTCGGTTGCAAATCAACGAATCTCTCACCTCGAGAATACGATTGCAGAACTAGTAGCCAGTTTGAGCCGCCAGACCAGTCCGCAACAACCAGGCAACTCAACTCAACCTTCGGCACACCAGCCATCATATGCACCGCCACACGAGCAACTCATTTCCGGCTCATCAGCCAATGTAGATGATCCTCAGCGCGATATCCCCGCCCTTGAGCGAGCCAGGAACGCCGCTCATTGCTTCGAGAGACCACCTTTGTCCGACGTGCAGACCATTGCCGTCTCCGGCCCGTATTTTGCTGCGCGGTCCGACGTCAGCCTCCTTGCCCACAGCCACGCAATGGATATCACACCAGAACCCACGCACAGCTCCTCGGTCAACCCAAGAATGTCGGAGAGGCTCGAGTCCCGTTGGTCCGCCCTGCAGCATGACTCGGCGCCGTTCCCAGCTTTGATGAGCCATCCCACTGCGTGGTCGGAAGGGCCAGCAAAGACCAGTCCGGATGGTGTAACTCCTGACGTGACCGTCGGTATGAGCCTCTATAAAGCTCAGGTGCACTTGCAGAGCGAGCCAGTTTCAGAAGGTATCGTTGGTGAAGTATTGGCGAGAGCGCTGTTCACATTGTAAGTCATTTGTTTCCAAACTCCCTCAATCACCAGACAGACTATAAACCTCTAATCTCACTACCGTAGGTTTTTTCAAAAATGCCATCCATCATTTCCACTTCTCCAGCCATACACGGACCTTAACAGCCACTTCGATCACATTCGATCCTCGTCGCCATTTCTCTTCACCAGCATCCTCGCAGTCGCTGGTCGTTATTACATTGGCTATTGGAGGACACAACCTGCCATGGCAAGTTTGCCACCCATCACCGTCAACGCCCTTGAAGCTCTCGCCGAGCTCGCCTGCGCGCACCTCGGGTTTGTCCTCTTCCGCAAGCAGCATCAGCTATCGGACGTGCAAGCCACGTTGCTGCTTTCCGTCTGGATTCCGCGAGGAAAGGGTCAGTCGGCAGATCAATGGATGATCTCGGGGCTGTGTACTCGTTTGGCGCATCGAATTGGAATAACCGACTTGTGGAACCGCCCGGCCATCCTGCGCTTTATCAACTCAACTAGCCTCGGCGCCAATGACATACGCGAGGTTAACGAAATCCTGCCCCAGTGGCACACTTGGTTAATTCTCAATCAGTAATGCACTGTCTGCCCTTCTTCTTCCCGGACTATCGTTTAATTTCTGCTCATAGGTATGATATATCTCTTAGCCTTGGGTTCGGTCGTCCCTACGTGAAAACCTCTGCTCATCTAGTTTGTCAACAATATCTTGCCGTCGCACGCAAGCTGGGCTCTTCAGCTCAAGTTGATCTAACGGCTGCGACGTACGTGACCGGTCTTGTAGAACTTTCTGCGGTAAGCTCTGCTTTGATAATTCTCCCCTGTCTTCTTCGACGAGGCCCTTAACCGTCCGGGCAACAGATAATTGTCGATTTGATCTCTGGTCTGCGCACCGCTCGCCTAAAGCCAACCACCCGCCAAGATACGTTGCAGCCTGCTGCCGCTGCATGTGCCAAAGTTTTAGCCCTTTTATCCGATCTGAACCCGCGACTAGACGAGTGGCAACGTCAATGGACATGGGGCGGCAAGTCTCGCAATCTCTGCACTTTCCAGCCTTTGGCACTCATCTTCTATCTAGGTTCCTATGATGCCATTATGCTTGGCACATATACAAAACTCGCGACGATTTACAGTGAACATGCACGACTGTGTTTAAACGCCCTTTCGCTAAATCTGATCACGGCCAATTTAGGCCATGAGAATCAGCAGAATTATCTTCTACAGCCATACTTGGCGAGAGCATGCGAAGCAGCCGTGTCCATTGTTCAGGGCTACGCAGGACCAGATAGTGCCGAGTTACTCGTTCGATATGGCATGGATGTGGGTACCAGTTAACCGATGCTGGTGTCCTCGCTAACACGGCGCTATAGTATCTCGTTCTGATACTCGCCCAATCTGCCGTGTTTTTTGTCCGAATTCTTACGTCTCGACTTGAGCAACCCTTGCCAGTTGATCAGCTTGTCTTGCTGCACTATCTCAAGCAAGCTATTGATCTCATGGAGTCGAACGATCTGTCTACGACCGAGATCTGTGGCTGGATGGCTCGGCTTTGTCGCAGTCTAACGCGTTTCGCAGGGCTTTCTCTAGACAATGCTGTTGATTCGACAAACGCGAGGTAAGTGATTGTTGCTCAGTACAGGGCGTCATCTGAATTTGTGGACTGACGAGGCATATACAGCAGCTCGACAGTACCGGATCCAAATATCCCAGAGCCCGAATGGGATTTTGATGTCAATGCCTTCCTAAGTCAAAACATGCCGGCCGAGGAGATAGGCTTTGACCTCGGTGGCTACTTCGACTTTGCACAGTCTTTTTTCCCGCCCCCTTCTGGATCAACAGCACATGACGGAGCGAACTTCTAGTCGCTTGCCTCGACAAGGCAATGAGGGTCGCATGTCATGCCATGAGCTCTGAATATTAATGTATTCCCTCTGTATGTGAATTGTTATCTCTGTACCGTACCTAAGTCCTTTTCAAGTGTCTGTGGCCTGGCCCCTCCGAGATTCACCTGTAAGGACTAGTGACAGTCTTTACTCGCAATACTCAAACGTCTCAGCGGTCCTTTGTTGAGTTTTTGGTTTGCAAGATCGCTGAGTCTTTCGAGGTCCCCATTCTGCCCGTCAAAAATCATCGAGACCTCTTCAATAATATGGTACATGAACCACGCGAAAACAAGGTAGAAGAGCAGAATAGCGATGTAGACAGCATAACTAGCCCCGGTGGTCAGCCATATGGTCATGCGTCATGTATGGGATTCTACTCACTACTTCCGCGCGATGGCTTCCAACGCGATGGGGTTCACAAACTGATTGAAAGCTTTTGCCATAGTCCCAACGAAAGTGAATATCGCAAGACCTTTAGTGCGTAACTTGAAAGGCAGAATCTCAGCCGTATATGGGAGTGGAAGCGGTGCCCAGGCGATGTCGTAGAAGCCGTAGTACCTTGAAAACTACATCAGATTTCATAGCCACACGTCAGACTGTGAAGCGCCACTCACAGAAACAACGATGGAATAACAGCAATTCCCAGCCCGGATTCCTTGGTCGAAGCAAAGCCAGCTGAAAAGCCCATGACGAAGCAGTAAGACACGATCATACCGAAAATGGACACGAGGAACAGCGGACGACGACCAAAGCGCTCAACGTTGAGTGCAGCACCGAAAGCCAAGATAAGGTTCCAGATCGCTACAATCACCTATATCAACGTCTGTACTAGGCTCCTGAGGCTCTAGAACTTACCGAGGCCAGACGTTAGGAGCGTGATCTGCACCGGGGAAGTGATTCCGACGGTCTTCAGCACCGGCGTAAGGTAGCTATGAAATGAGACATCAGCGGGGTGTCAGTTGCTGTGAGCGTGCGGACTCACTAGGAGATGATCCCATTCCCTGCCCAATTCGTCCCTATGCACAAGGACAACAAAACCACAAGGCGCCTCCGGTTGCCCGGTGTCCTGAAGAAGTCCAGGTATGGTGCTTGATGATCGACACGGTCTTCCTCAATTGCACCTTGGATCTCGGCCAATTCCCATCGAACAAGAGGGTCATCATCAACGCCGTTGGCGTAGTGCTTTCTGAGGACAGTAGAAGCCTCGGCCACTCTGTTCTGATAGACGAGCCACTGAGGGACAAGGCTTAGCGATAGGATACAAGACGTAAGCGAACCAACAACTTACTCTAGGAGACTCGGGACAACTCAATAGTGTGGTGAGTACCAGTGATGGCTCTAGCACCTGAACTATCGATGGCATTCTCCATGACCAGCTCCCCGGGATGTAGAGGCCGCCGACTGCGAAACATGTTTTTCAGAACGCTGTCGTTGATGATTCAGGAGTGACAACAAATGACTTGCAACATAGGAGTGCTGACATCAGACTGCCAAAGTAGAAGAAGGGATAGTAGCAACAAGCAATTACCGGTCGCAATCGAGGGTAGGCAATCTCTTGAATGAGAGCCAGAGCTGCCACTTTGGCAATACCCCCACCAGCCCCTATGATCCGCGACCTAGCCACGTGTCAGCATGGAGCAGACGCAGTCAAAAGCAGCCAAGTCTTACCGGCCACCCACATCGCGGGGTTCACAGCAAGGCTGTTGATGATGCTGCCCGCCAGCACGATGAAAGATCCTAGGGCCAGGGCAAGTCGCCGTCCAAAGCGTTGAGACAGGAAATCACCCCGGTAGGCGGTAAGCATCGATGGAAGATACAAGGTTGCAGTGTAGAGCCCCAGGATCGGGCCCTTTGGATGGTCGACGAAATCCCCCCAGGAGGCGATAGCCTGTAGTCCATTGAGGAGGCTCGCACCGTCTAGGTTTGTTTTGAGTCAAGAGGTCTCAGTGCGCTAGGTTCCAGACTTAAAGGATTTGCAACCACTTACAAGGTAGAAGATGACAAGACAAAGTCCCAAACTGAGGGCTCGTTTCAGCGGGGATGAGTGTTATTCTGCCGTAGAACTGGATATACCATTCTGTGATGTTTCTTTTGAGGCATGGATCCTTGTACCAATGCTTATTCGTATTGTCTAGTCAGTAATGTTAGCGTCATAGCAATGTGATGACCTCTCAAGCGTGAAAGCCCTTACTGGATATGTCCCCAAACGAAGAGGTTTGCCGCGTCATGATTCGGGTCAAGACGAAACCTTTAAATCAGTCACGCGACCTAGAAATTGCGAAAAAAACTTTAAGACAGGCCGTGAGTGAAGCATGAGGGTTGTGGTAGACAAGAAAACGAGATATCCGGGGGAAGAGGAGTAGATTGTGGGGACTCTGGGGACTCTGGGGAGCCAGGTTGGCTGCCTAACATTTCAAAAAAGCAGCAAAGCACTAATAAAGGAGCCGCTAAGACTCAGATCAGACCATTCAATGACAAGTTAGCGTTGACTCGGATTCGGGGAACATCCGAAGCAGAATCGGCGACTCGTGCACCACGGCCCACGTCTGGTGGCAATCTCGGGGAGACCCCGGAAGTCGGGGCTACCGGAAAACGTTGAATT
Source organism: Neonectria sp. DH2 (assembly GCA_003934905.1). Taxonomy (NCBI): domain Eukaryota; kingdom Fungi; phylum Ascomycota; class Sordariomycetes; order Hypocreales; family Nectriaceae; genus Neonectria; species Neonectria sp. DH2. The sequence continues at coordinate 24,098 of RQWH01000034.1, read as the reverse complement.
AGTGGGCGCACCGATCGCAGAGGCCATAAAGGCTCCCAGCTCTATTCTAGCTGCAGTGACTGCGCACCCTGGTTAATATCATTCTAGCGAACAGTGCAAGCAACGAGTCCTTGAAGCTAACAATCATTATTATGGCTAATGCAGGAATGGATCGGTCATTCTTGACTGCGTCCATTGAGGACCTCGCCAGTCGTATGTCTGTGGCAGAGAAGGTGGCTTTCATTGCCGGCGAGGACTGGTGGAGGTGAGGGCGGATGCTCCCTCGTCTTTATTCTTATCACTAATGACCATCGCAGGACAGTGGCCTTGCCCAGACTCAATATTCCCTCGTAAGATCATTTACAACTATTCACCTCCACAGCTGCGTTACTGAGGATTTTCTCTCCAGTGTGAAGCTCACAGACGGACCTAATGGTGCCCGAGGGCAGTCGTTTTTCAAGATGAGTGAGTGGCGCAACGCTGTGCTCGACTGTCATGGACGGTACTGATGACTCTGCCACAACTTCAGCACCCGCCGTTGTCCTTCCCAATGCCACCGGCCTGGCCGCTACCTTCTCTCCAATCCTTCCCGCCGAGGCCGCGCGCTTACTCGCCGCCGAGGCCAAGGCTCGAAACTCGGTCTGCTTGTTGGCGCCCACCGTCAACATATGCCGAAGTCCCCTCGGCGGGAGAGCCTTTGAGTCGTTCAGCGAGGACCCTACCCTCAGCGGTATCATTGCCGCAGAGTACATCAAGGCGCTCCAGGATGAAGGCATTAGCGCGGCCATCAAACACTTCATTGCTAACGATCAAGAGCATGAGCGAATGGGTCAGGATTCCATCATTAGTCCCAGAGTACTTCGGGAGATCTATCTCCGACCTTTTCAGATCGCACAGGCTCGCGCCAGTCCTTGGTCGTACATGACCTCGTACAACAAGCTCAACGGCACCCACTGCTCGGAGCATGAGTGGCTTTTGAAAGATCTTCTCCGCACCGAGTGGGGTTTCGACGGCCTTGTCATGTCTGACTGGATGGGCACATACTCAGTCGCCGAGGCAATCAACGCCGGACTCGACCTGGAGATGCCCGGAAAGCCCCGGTGGCGCCAACCTCAGCTGGTGCGGCAATCGATCAATGCTCACAAGATCTTGCCCGAGACGCTCGACGAGCGAGTCACTACCTTGTTGAGTTGGGTCCAGAAGCTTGCGACCCTGAATGCTGACATGGTCTACGAGAATGACGACTCTGTTGAATGGACGCGCAAGGAACACCAGGAGGCGGATGCGGCTCTGGTACGGCGCATTGGCAACGAAGGCATCGTGCTGCTCAAGAACGAGGCGTCAGTGCTACCCATTCGGCGTGGGAAAGTAGCTGTTATAGGCCCAAACGCCAAAAATGCCGTCATCACGGGCGGCGGCAGTGCAAGGCTTCGACCAGCCTGGAGCGTGACGCCTTGGCAGGGCTTGGTCGACAACAAGCCTGACGACATCGAGCTGTCATACGCGCTCGGTTGCAAGGGCTCCAAGTTCTTGCCTGTCTTCGGTGAAGAGTTCACTAGCATGGGCGGCGTCACGCCAGGCTTCGACATGCTGCACTACGCCATCGTCGACGGCAAGCAGGCGAGCCAGCCTGCTTGCTCTGAGGTGTGGGCCAACTCAGACATCATGCTTGCCGACTTTAAGCATCCAGATCTCGGCGACGACTACTTTACTGAGATTCGGGCCTTGTTTACAGCACCCATCACAGGCGACTGGCAGTTCGAAGCCAGCGTCACTGGCCAAGCTTGGGTCTATCTGGACGATGAGCTAGTGGCCGATCTATCCAAAGAGCAGAAACGGACCTCTTCTTTCTTTGGAAACGGAGGCAACGGTACTGTCATTACGGTGCCAGTGACCAAGGACAAGGTGAGCCGATGGATCGGCCATGTTTAACGCTTCCTGTCGCTGACACGTTCCATCTCAGGTTTACGCGTTCCGCCTGTTGCACGACTCCAGGAAGCCTCCGCTGGCTCCAGGACAGGACAGCCAGCCGTTGCAACTGATTGGCATGAAGCTAGGCGCCTTCCAGGCCATCGACGAGGATCGAACCATTGATGAGGCCGTCGGCCTGGCAAAAGCGTCCGATGTCGCTGTCCTGGTTGTTGGATTAGATCAAGACTGGGAGTCGGAGAGCTATGACCGACCCGACCTGTGTCTGCCCCTCCGCCTGAACGACCTTGTTCGTCGTGTAAGCGTTGAGGCACCTGACACCAAAAAGGTTGTTATTTTACAGACAGGCTCCGCTGTGTCGATGCCTTGGCTTGAACACGTCGACTCGGTAATGTGGCCTTGGTATGGTGGTAACGAGGCTGGAAATGCCATCGCCGACATTGTCTACGGCAAGGTAAATCCTTCTGGTAGGCTGCCAATCACCCTACCCAAGCGAGAGCTCGACATCGCCGCAAATCTGAACTTCAGGTCGGCCCGCACCAAGACGTATTATGAAGAAGGTGTCTGGATTGGCTACCGTCACTTCAACGCCCGTGGCATTGAGCCCATGTACCCTTTTGGCCATGGTCTGTCATACACAGACTTTGAGTATTCTGAACTCACCGTTTCGCCCTCTGCGTCGGCTTCTCCTAGCTCATGGCGAATCGAAGTCTCTGCAAATGTGACCAACACGGGCGAGGTTTCCGGTGCCCATTCCGTTCACTTCTACACCAGCCCTCCGCCTCCGACCTCCAACTCCTATATGCACCCCGAGGTAGCTCTGCAAGCCTTCACCAAGACCGCTGTACTCTCACCAGGAGAATCCGAGAGGGTGACTGTTGAGATGGACAAATGTAAGTTGTACCGTATGATGATTTCAGCGCGTCACTAACAACTGGGCTAGACGCCATCTCTCACTGGGACGAACTAAGTTCATCATGGCGAGCCGAGCCCGGCCAATGGCATGTTGAGATTGGAAAGAATGCACAAGTTATGTGTGTTGAAGCGCCGTTTACTGTAGATGCCGGCTTTCAGTGGAAGGGAATCTAGGTTTTATAGTTCTAGAAATTGGATTAGAATAGGAAGTTTTATAAAAGTTCACTTATCTTTTCTTTCAATAGCTATTTGACTTGCCTTTTCGCTCCTCTAAAGGTGAGGTACTTCCACAATGATTGAGAACACTTTTCTTACCTCAACACATTCCACTATCACGGCACAAAGTCCAGGGAGAACGATGTCTAGCAGCGAAACTGAACAGTGATTAAAGTCCCTAAGAGGCTTGCAGCTTGGTTTACTCTTAGGGCAAGTATAGTCTACGTTGACGATTAACAAACAGGGAAAGTCTTGCTGAATTGCAAGTTTGTGCTCGCTTAGGATAACCTAATATGTTTTCCAATAGAGACAATACTCCTGGCAGCTTGACATATAGCAGAGTAAATAACAGTCGCCTATAATGACAATAATATAGATTCTATCCGCGATGACCACAGCCCAGCTACATCATATATAACTCTCATAGGCAATCAACTGTAGAGCAAAGTTGCCCATCTTGAATCAACTCTACCCGCGGACCTTGGTAATGTTTCCGCGCATACACCACCCAGTTGACAAGACTGATGACCCCAACAACGGCCAGAATGGCGGATGAGTAATCTGAAAGAGACGTCAGCACCAAGTCTTGACAGCCGACTTTTCGACAATAAAGAGTACTCACTCATGCCAGATGCAGTAACCGGAATGCTCGAGGGCAAGACGAAGAATCCAAGCTGAAGTAAAGCAGTGGCCACCGTCACAATATTAGCAATCCATCCAATGATCGACGGGACTTTAAAGGTCCGCGTCAGTGTAAGAACATCCGAGGATCTCTTGTTGCATATAAGAAGCGCGGCAGGAATGGCAAACGAGATCATCTGAAGGATAATGCCTGAGCTAACAAGAGCGTTGAAAGCGTCCGAGGAGCCTAGATATATACACCCGCATAGGAAAACAAGAAAGCCCTGAGTAAGTAGTGCGGCCACCGGGATGTTGCCCAGGGACGGAGACAGTTTGCTGAGGCAGCGGGAGAAGACGAGACCGTTGTCACAGGCCATGGCCCAGATCAGACGCGAAGATGTCTGCTGGATTGAGATGGCGATGATGACAGAGATGATAAGGAGGGCAATGATAAAAGCGGTCGCAGCTTCCGTCGATTGCGTGGCGACACGCCACAACTTGTATATAGGCATTCTACCGCATGTTATTTCAATGGGAAAACCGAAAGAACTCCCGAGAATAAACTTACGGATCGTCGAGAAGGGACTGCAGGTCCGTGATGGTGTAGGACATGCTGACACTGAACACAAACGCAGTGAAGAAGCCGATACCGATAGTTGAGACGAGTGTCAAAGGCACAACCCTCTCGGGGCTTTTGGTTTCCTCAGCAAGATGCAATGCGGCATCCAAGCCAGCGTACATGTAGCTTGGAGTGATCAATCCGGTGAGGAAGGACACTACTGGGGGCCAGCCGGTTTCGCTTTCAAAGTTTGTCCACACGTAGGTTGAGCTCTGTTTCTCGCTGCGCGCAAGACAAGTGATGGTTGATATGACAAACGTCGCTAGGGTCAGGGCAACTAGAAAAGATAGGCCATCAGCGTGCGTCAAGAAGGAAAGAAAGCTGGGCTACGCTCTTACAGCCAAATTCGTGAATAAAAGGGAAACCATTGAGTAGGAAGATATTATAGGCAAGCGTAAACACGTTGATGGCCTGGTAAATTAAGAAGACATGCCATGTCTGGGGGACATAACCGAGGAAGTACTGGGCGAGCGAGGTCATCATTTGCGCTCCGAGGATGTTGACGCTAGCATTGATAGCGACCCACGACGATGTTGCTATCATGCCGCAGGCGTAAGAGATGAGCTTGTTTGCCTTCTTTGGTGCGAGGATGCTTGAGAAGTGATACTGGCCCCCGGCGGTTGGGTATATAGCTGCCAGCTCTGCCATGGTCAAGGCAGCGCAGGCATAGAGAAAAAAGGTGATCAGGACCCCGTAGATGATACTGACTGTGCCTCCCGTGGCAATCGCAACAGAGAGACTGGCAGCGATCGCAAACCAGCTGTTGGAAATGTTGAACCCAATGGCGATAATCCGGAGCGTGCCAATATTCCGTTTCGGCTTGAGGTCGTCAATCGTTACCGTCTCGCCGCGTTCGACCGTAAGGTTGGTATCAATAGAAGCGTCCAGGTCGAGGGCAGCATTTTTGTAAAGGGTCCCTTCGGCAGGGCTATAGGATAATGCTGAAATCGACGAATTAGCAGACGTCGCCCTCAATCTACCACATGAACTCACGAGACATATTCGTTGACAGCCTATTATTTTTCTTGTCTGGTAAAGACATGTGAGATCTCTACTTCTACATCGCCGCTGAGCGTGGACACGCAGTGCGTCTTATAAGCAGAGTGCAGAAGCTGTAGAGCTGAGATAACGTTCCGAGCGTCGCGAGAGCCTTGTTGATTTCCATGGCCTCTTCCTATACAGACGATTCATGAACAGATCAGGCTTAACAGCGCTGAACACGGGAAGCGAAGTGATAAGGCTTGATCTCGCTCTGATGCGTTGATGATAACCGTTATCTAAGCGCCGCTATCACAGCGATGAGAGATTAGCGCGTTAAATCAGGGTCCACTGATAAGGGATAAACCATCAGTACGAACAATTGATTGGCTGCTTGACAATGTTAGTATAGAACGGAGGGTAAAGGAGGGCGCGATAAGAAGATGAGACGATTGCAAATCGTGAAGCGGCATTGTACTAAGATCATCGTGTAAGCCGAAGTAGCGGGCGCTGTAGATGAAGTTCACCTTTTGTCCCGTATGGCACACTGAAACCCGTAAATGAAGCCTTTGGGTCAATGGTGCCCCAGAGAAGGGTTATCCTACACAGGGATCAAGCCCTTGATCTTTCATCATCTTCTCCAGTCCATCAACGCCATACAAGTTCCCATCTTGATCCATCTTGGTCCAATGGAGAGACAACCAGTGAGCTGTGCTGTCCACTGTTTGCATCCGGAGACTAGAATTGCTCAAGAGCTGCAAAAGAGTCCTTCGGTGTGTCTCTTCCCGCATGCAAGACCCAACAACAAGTGTTGGCCACATGAATGTAGTCCAGGGTGGGGATTCGCCGGACAGCTGCTTAAAGTTGTCCAGGAAAAGGTCAATACTGGGCCCGAGCTGTCTGGAGAGTTCTTCCGTCGGTTCTTCGCGGCCTCGCATCGAGGTACGCAAGAAGACCAGACATGCGGCCCGGTACATTTGGCCGGCTAGCTCATATCCTGGATCATCACTCTTGTTGACCAAGGCCCAAGTGTTGATCACTGAAAAGATGCGATTGTACTCGTCCTGAATCGCACTCGAGCTGTTCTCCTGAGCTCTGCGCCTGCTCGAGAGACACGCGATGCGGGGGATCATCTCAAACAGCCCATGTGAGCAGCCGAACATAAACCCATAGATCGGAGTCTCCTGATTGAGGGTGTGTAATGGCTGGGGTAGAGATCGGGGGTCAAGCAGGCGATCCGAGTTACCTCGGCCGATCCCGATGTTGGCCACAATGGCGAGATACGAGTATTGCTCGGAAAAGAACCCGATCAGGTAATCATCTCGGCATCTGTCGTCCTTCCGCAGGTCCCTGATCATCGATCCACTGGCACGCAGGTGGTAGTATAGCGAGCCCCGGATATCGGCATCAATCACCTAAGTCCCGGAATTTAGCGGGCAATTAGGCGGGAAAAGGAGGGGCTAGGAAACTTGCCTCGTACCAGCAAAGTGTGAGACAAGATGCCAAAAGAGCGATGCGGTCCTGGATACTACAAGTATTCCATTTGGTGATGCCTACCTTGAGGCTGCGCAGGGCGACCGCGTAGTGACCACGGGACGGAAGAGAGAAGGCCGGCTCCGAATAGGCACGGTGGCATGAGCCGATGGCTAGTATAGCGTGTTGCAACGCAGTACTATCCATTGAGATGCGAATATTATACGTGATGAAGGGGTTCTCAATGTCTCCCTTGCCGACCATTCGCGGTGCTGTCAGCTCGATAAAGGAATTGAGCAGCGACGCGGCTTCTGCGCCACGGAATGCAGGAGGGAGGGAAGAGAGCGGCGCCGCCAAGATATCGGTCGTAGCGCTGATGGACCGCCCTGCCTGGCTTTGGATCTGGGGAACGGGTGAGAGATTTCGTTCTGTTACAGTCGCATCGCTTTGGCCTGCCGGAGTTGCGGGCTCGCGGGACGGCCACGCGCAGATGAGTTGGTTCCGGAGACACCCTGCGCATTCCGGCTTGGTCTCGTCGCATTTCTTACGACGTCTTCTGCAGGGCAGGCATCCGGAGTTTGTTCGCGTGCAGACTCGACGGGTGCGCTTGATATCAGAGCTGAAGTTCATTATTATGGTGGTGATGAGCAAAAGGAAGAGTTTGGAGGCGCCAGACGTGGAACGAGAACGCGGGGTTGATTCTGTAGGCTACCCACCCCATGGTCTACCTCCCAGTCACTGTATTACTAACTAGACTACTCGCTTCCTCTGGCCGGGCTCCAACCAGCAAATCTTGTCGGCGATGCCCTCCAGGTCAAAAACCTTTCGCAGTTCCGTGCCGAACTGGGTGAAGTGATGCCATGACTCATAGTGGATGGGTACAAGAACATCTGCCTGGAGTTGGTGGAAAAGCTCGACAGCATCTTTGCCTCCCATTGTGATCTGTAGAGCCTCGTTCCGTCTGGGAAGAGGGATACGTGCGTCTCCGAGATTCATGATGGCGACGACGATGTGGAACTTGTTGCGGATTTCGGCATGCTCTGGCATGAGAACCGTGTCGCCGGTGAAATATACAGCGTTGGGCAATCCATCGGGGCTCTTGCCAAATGCTTTCGTGCGCAAAATGAAGCCAGTAACCTCGTCGCCAGGAAGATGCGTGCAGGGAACTCCTGTGATCTCCCAAGTACTGCCGTGGAAGGAAAATGTCAAGGTCTCCCACGGCTTGATGGCCGCGACCTCGGGGCGAGGTTCTTAGCCCCGTCGGGCGTGGTGATGACCCGGCGCCCGTCGAGCAGGCGACGGCCCTCAAAGTCGAGGTTGTCGATGTGGTCTTCGTGGCTGAGAAGAATAGCATCGATGATGGGTAGGCCCTACAACTTTAGGGCCGGGCCGTCCTCGAATTTGGCGAACAAGGGCTCAGTCCCCCTCGGGCATCAGGTGCGTCATCTCGTACTCGGCTGGCGCTTTGCCGAAAACTGGGTCCGTGAGGAAGGTCACGTCGCCAATCTCAAGAATGATGGTCTGTTGTGATGTGCGTGACGTGCACGGGGTCTGGAAGCCGGGTGGAGGGAGCCATGCTATCCGGATGTCGGGGGGTTTGTTGCCTTTCTGAGGACCATTCGCCGAGGAGCCGGCCGTGGCTGCTAGGGTTATCCTTGGCTGCCGACAAACCCTCGACAGGAACTACCCATTGGCTCATGGTGGGGCAACCCCACGGCGATCCAACTAAGCAAGTAAACTTTAGCTTGCAGACCTTAAACGCGTTTATCTAGCAAGCGCTCTTATCTGTGGATCCTCTGGCTTGGGACTGTTCGATTCGACGTACCTTTGTTTGCCTGGTTAGATAAGCGCGCTTATGGCAATTGGAGATCCGCAAATCGTTTCCCAACCAAGGCATCCGTTCCAGAGCACGAGGTTTGGGCTAGTTCTGATGGTCATGTGGCTGCAATGGTCTGTCTTGTGCATGAAAGGTTAGAATGGAAATAGGAATAAGGTGTCTCAAGCTGGCGAGTTCTATATAACCGACCTTGTTGCTGCTAATACGACAACCCTGACCTCTCCTTGAAATCAAACGCAGAGGAACGCACAGTTGTTTTCTTTCATCTTCAAGCACAAGACCAACAAAATGTCGACCAAGTCCGGCGAGCCCCTGTCCAGCACTGCTCAAGAGCTGCTGCAGCTTGAGGACAAGTACTCTGTAGGCGGTTTCGCGCCCACGCCAGGCTTCATCGTCTCAGGCAAGAGTTCCACCCTCATTGTATGTCAATGTCGAATTCTATTTCCACAGCAGCAACGGATTGGCTAACACTCAGCTCTCTGGTTCCTGCAATAGGATGTCGACGGCAAGGAAATCATCGACTTTGTCACCATGTTCAGTGCGACCAATATCGGACACGGCCACCCAAAGCTCATCGAGGCTGTTGTGGACACTATGCGGCATGGTTCGTCTTAATCCTTCTCGGTGAATCTCTCATGGCTTATCTAATCATTTTCCTCTTCTTCAGCTACTCTCATCAACCTGGCTACCCACTACGCCGGATGGCCAAAGCTGGCCAAGGAGCTATGCGAGCGATTTGGCTACGACAAGGTGACGGCCATGGTCTCGGGCGCCGAAGCTGCGGATACTGCTTGCAAGATTGCCCGCAAGTGGGGTATCACTCATAAGAAAATTCCTGCAGAGGAAGTTCTCGTCCTTGGAACCTCGGATAACTACCATGGCCTGACCTCGGGCATCTGGCCTATCATGAACCCCGGCAGCCAAGCAGGTGAGCATCGGAGCTATATGTCTCAAGACTAAGTACTGAATTTTCTAGGCTATGCCGCATTCAATAAGAACTTGACCAACCGACACCCCCGGACTGGCGAGCTACTTCGCTACGGTCATGTCGAAGACTTTGAGGCTGTTTTTAGCGAGTTCCACGACCGAATTGCTGGTGTCATCATGGAGTGTATCCATGGAAAGCTCCCGTAAGTATAACATCCATTTCCAAGAGCTAGGCTGTCTTGATATCGCGCTGCTATTCAAGTTATTTGGTTGCCTGGCTGTATGGGACTGGCTTTAGAGTTGATGGTATACCCTATTCTATAATGGGTATTTGCTAACTCGTCTATGACATCCAGTACATTCCAGGAGGAGATCGACTTTGCAAGCGGAGTTCGCCAGCTGTGCAAGAAGTACAAAATTCTCTTTATCTCTGATGAGATTCGAATGGGTTCCGCAAAGACTGGAAAGTTCCTCTGCAGTGACTGGCTGGGTCCTGACAACAAGCCCGACATGATTACTCTGGGCAAGTCCATCACCGGCGGGGCGTTCCCAGCGTCGTACGTTCTTGGTAACAACGAAGCCATGACGCTCGTCGAATCCTTCCAAACTGGCGGCACCTTTACCATGGCCCCTGCCGCTGTCGCAGCCACCACTGCAGCTCTGAAAATCTACGACGAAGAGAAGCTGGCTGAGAAGGCTTTCGCTATTGAAGCCAAGTGGAAAGAGACCACGGCCAAGTGGAACTACCCCTGGATCAAGTATGTCACCTCTCGGGGCGCCGACATGAGCATTGCCACTGAGCAGAAGTACGGCACTGTTACACCTCGCCGAATCGCCCGGCTTGCGTGGCAGAAGGGACTGTTCATCTATCCTACCAAGGCTGCCATCCGTGTGCACATGGCGCTGACCATTACCGATGAGGAGCTGGAGAAGGGATTGAAGATCCTGACCAATGTGATGGATGAGATTGAATCATACGGAGACATTCCGGGATCTACCCACCCGTCGGATGATGATAAGCACGGTGGTTACTAGGTTTATATGAGGCTAGACAGAATCATGCCGTCGCGCAAGGTGACTTTATGATGACTGTTGAACAATAAAATGATAGACTTGAAGCATGGGACAACTTTATTATAACGATCGGTTCTTCCTACTACCCGTGACTAAGCGGATTGTCATGCGGCGTACCATGTCTACAAGCACGTGACAAGAGCCATTGTGCCCCAGGAGCCGCTTTGTTTTGGCCCAGACTTACTACACAGATCAAGGAACAAAGTAGTTCTTGTTGGAGATCACAAGTGTGAGGCGACCAAGTCGGTGGCAAGGTGTGGAAGAAGGAGGAACATTCTACAAGAGATCGTGCCTGTACATAAACAGTGGTTCCCCTACTGCACATTCAGTATGAATTAAGCAATAAAAGAAATCTTCTCATTTCAACAGTTCTTGGGTAGGCTATAGATGTACTGATGCCTATTGAGACCAATTTGCCTACCGAGTAGACATGTCGTGCCCCCGGATGTGACGTCTAGGGGACCACAGATGAAATGATCTCCACTTCCAACCCTAACACTGACAAGACGAACCCTGCTTTACTAAGGCAATGGCTTGCAGACTGAATCCTCCTAAGGACTGCCCTTCAAGTTCGATGTCTTACCGATGCCTTCCCCGCCAATCTCTTGATTAACGTCGATGGTTTGGTAGGATCCGAACTTGCGAAGAGGCACCCCCTCGTTGAACATCAGATCAATCTGTTCCAGAGATTTGCCCTTGCATTCAGGCACAAAGAGCCAAGTAAAGACAAGAGAGCAAATCGCGACAGAACCAAAGATGAAACCAACTTTCCCTCCGAGAGCAGCATACGGCTCGTAGAGGAGATAAGGAATGGAAAAGTTGACCGCAAAGCTGAAATTCAGTGAGTTCAAAGTCTGATCAAACGGGGGCGAGCCCACTTACGCAGTAACAACGTTGACGATTGAGGCTGTTCGCTGAGATGCATCGCGAAGACGGAGAGCCGTGACTTCAGTAGTGACGACGTAGACCAAGGGTGCCCATCCTAAACAGTAGCCCCCCGTGAAGAGAGGCAGCATGGCTACAGTTGCCTTTTTAATAGACACGGACGGGTTCTTGATGGTTCCGAGGCCGCCCATGGTCATGATGGCGGCGGCTTGCCAGACAGCTCCGGTCATCAATAGTGGGCGTCTGCCAATCCGGTCATTAAGAAACAGCGAGATTCCACACATAAACAGATTGACAGAGGCGTTTATGATGGTCATGTTGAATGGGTTCACACTGCCAACGCTGCGAACAAAGATGGCCCCGTACGACGACGCAAAGGCCTGGCCAGAGGCCTGTTGGAAGAAGTTGACGGCGACGATGATGGCGGTTCGCTTTCTGTTGATCCCGTGGAAGATTTCCATATACCGACCCTGCTCCGGCTCCTGACCGAGAGCGTACTGAAGGGCCGCGAACTCGTCCTCGATCTGGGCGTCGGATCTTGTACCGCAACGGAGCTTTTGAAGAGAGCTGCGAGCCTCATCAACTCTTCCGCGGGTTAACAGCCATCGCGGAGACTGAGGGCGATGGCTCGTTAGCTGGGTCGACTCTTGGCCACTTTAAGGACACTAACCTCTGGAATGAACCAGATCAATGACATGACGATGGTAGGGACAACAAAGAAAAGACCCAACGGGATCCTCCAGGACGAATTCGTCGTGAGTGTGCTTGTTCCGCGACATATGCAGTTCATGATGAACCCTCCCGCCTAACGCCATGTCAGCACCAAACAGAAGATTGGCACAGGAGCTGGATGATATAGCAACCAACTCACCATCAAGCTAAACTGATAGGAGCCCACTGCAAAGCCTCTGATGGGGGTTGGTATGATCTCGGCCTGGAAGACGGGGATGACGGCGAGTTCCATGCCGATATAGATGTCTAAATCCACACGTCAGGATTGGAACTGACACATTTGTCAAACGAGACGCACAGTTCAGGACCCGGGCAGCCATGATCTGCTCGGGCGTAGAAGACGTCACGGCGATGGCGGCACAAACGATGGCATGGCCGCTCATGCCGAACATGCACCATCTCCTGCCGTAACGCTTGCTGACCATGCTTCCAACAACGACACCTGGAAGGATTAGCAGTGCATTCGGCCGATGCCGAGTTGAGAAGGAACTGACCGACTGCGTAGCCGATAAAGTTCAAGCTGTTGAACATGCTCAGCCAGGACGTAGGAAGTTTGTGTTTTCCCGTTAAAGGGTCCAGCTTGCCGAACTGACGGATAAATGGGTCCATGGCCTGTGTGGTCGTGTACCCGTTGTTGTCAAAGCCGTAGTTGAGGGTGGAGACGGCAATGACGAGGAACGACATTGTCAGAGTCCTGTTGAAGTGTTTGAAAATGCGATTGTCTTTGAAGTGAAACATGGTGGCGATGATGTGATGTTGTTGTGGAAGTGGTCTACTGTGCAAACAGATTCATGGGCGCAAAGACTGCTGTAGCAACCCCCTTGTTATATGCGTATGCTCTTGGAGCTGAACTGGCTTGCCAGCCCAGGTGACCTCTGAATCCCGAGTCCAAGGCCTGATAGGATTCCCGGGTTGTGTAAGGATAGTTCGAGCCGGTCCAGTTTTCCCCGTCTATTCAAGATGAAGAAGACGACACCTGATGAGATCAGAGACCTCTGTTACCCCACGAGAAGTACGCCACTGCCATGGGGTAGGAAATTTGAATTTGGGGAGGATGGCGCTAAGTTGACAAGGCCCCGATTTTCCCCACTATCAAAAACCTGGAGGTGCAAAGGCGCCAAAGGGACAAGGGTCAGAAAGTGGATGACGCGACGGGCCAATAAACCCTTAGCTCCGGCAGTCGGGGGGGATTTAAATGCAGCTGGTCATCCGCTTCCCTGGTTGGTTTTATTGTAAGTCTACACTGCCTGCACAAGCATCCCTTCAACGTGATGGAAACAAACCCGCGGGCCGAGAAGCCCAAGCGAGCCGAGATATGCTTCCAATGCCGCAACAGAAAGGTATTCCGAAGGTCCGAAGGAGTGGGACTCGCGCGAGGCCCTGTCGATCGCGACTGATTCCCCCTTTCCCTTGCACATGCTGGTCGGCAAGCTTACTCGCCCATTCTCAGGTTCGCTGCGATGGCAAGGTCGGTGGTTGTGAAAACTGCCAGAGACTCGACTTCGCGTGCTCCCTTGCCCATGTCTCTGCCGGTCTGCCTCAGATCCCGGCCGACACACCGCTTGCTCGCCGCCGTGCCTCGAAGGCCTGTATCGCCTGTCGCGAGAAGAAGTCGAGATGCACGGGCGAGTCGCCTTCATGCGAGCGATGCAGAAGCTACAGAATCGAGTGCCTCTATCCTCCAGACCGCCGTCCCCGCCGCCGCGGTCCGCGTCAGACTGTCAGCTCGCCCTCCCTCTCCGAGCACTCTGTGCAGGGCCGAGATGGCCTCGCGTCCCATGTTGCTGAGCCACCTGTCGCCAGAGAGCTCGAAACACCATCAGAGTGTCGTGTAGTCGATCAAGATAACAGAGTCCCACTATCGAGGTATGTGACTCTCTGGTTGCTGTCCTTGCTTAACCTGGCCCCTCCTATTATCTTCGCCTGTGACTGACCATGCTGTTTTGTAGTGACTTTATGAACAAAAAAGCAGTCATTCGAGAACACTTGGACGCCTTCTTCGAGTACGTATACCCGATCCCAGGAATGGAAATAATCCATCGCCCTTCTCTCATGAGAACATGGCTCGACGGAACCCATAACCCAAGATTGCTCCAGGCGATTTGCGGTGTCGCGGCGCGGTTCACGGCGCTCTCACGGCCTGCCATGGCTGCCGAGGGTCAGAGATGGTTGGAGGAAGCCGAGACGCATCTTCTCCATCGATCAACCGAGCCTTTGAGAACCGACATTGCGGCGCTCACCCTCATTGCATTTGACCACTACGCCTCGCGAAGATTCCTCAGACATGTTGGGACTCTGGCGTGTGTGACCAAGCTGGCCTTTATCATGCAACTGAACAAGGAAGACCCGAGTGTGGGATTTCCGGCTCAGGAGTGGAGGAGACGGTTGATGTGGGCGCTGTGGACAATGGACACGTTGTGCTCGGGGCGGCGAATCGATTCATCGTGCTGTCCCACAAAGCTGATGCATCTTCGACTTCCCTGTAACGAGAGGTCGTTCAACTTCAATGTTCCAGTCACGGTCTGTCGACTGGAACAATGCCGCTTTGGCATGGGCTCGGACGCGAGCGGGCTAGCAACTTACTTGGTATCGATCATGGATATCTGGCGTAGGGTTCAAGAGTGAGCAACACTCGGTGTCGAATGCTGAGGTGTACAAGCTAACTGTGAAGCCCAGAACGCTCAACTTGTCTGACGAAATCATCGATACTGATAGCCATGCCGCGCCAGCCAACGCCAACGGGTCGGCTGGCCTGGTGCAGGCTTTTGAGCAAGAACTAGAGCAACACGTTGCGTCCCTGCCTGAGAACTACATCATGAACAGCCGAAATCTCTACAGCCGACTCTACTCGCCCTCACGTACTACATTTGTCATGCTACACGTCTGGTATCATCGGACACATTGCGATCTGTATGCCCTGGCCATGGACAAGATGTCAATGGGTTGTGAAGCTCAGTCGGCCGCCGAGTCTGCGCCGCCGACACTGAAGCGCTTCCGACAACTCTACCTTCGGCATGCAATGTCCATGTCTGCTCTCTTCTCGACGCTGTTACAGGCTGATGACTCTGTGTGCATCACCGATCCAAGCTTGGCGAACTGCTCCCTCGCCGCCGCGCACGCCATTTTCTCTTCCCAACATTGGGCAGCCAACATGATGAACAATGACGAGCGAAATACCCAGCTTCGACACTGCGCGGCAATATTGGCGAAGCCCTCTGAGGTGTACCCAACGACAAGACTTATCAAGGCCGAGATTCTCGAGTTCCATAATCACCTTGCTCAAAGTCAGCCTTCCGAAGGGCATGTCGAAATTCCCCTATGTCAATTGGTCCTTGCTAACGAGAGTAGGCTGCCGATCTACAGGGGCCATGACATCACAGACGAGATCTCACAGCTCCAATTTCCAGCTGAAGACCCGGACTTAAGACCCTACCCAAAAACACCAAGGTCCACTGCTTCAACCGACCGAAATGAGCATAGCTTGGCACAAAGCTGCCAGGCCAACGAGCCATCAAGTCCAGACCCAATGCAAACCATCAACATCGCTGCAATACCTCTGCTAGAAGCGCCAGTTGCCAATGCAGTAACAAGTAGTCTATTCAACCACAGGGAAATCATTATGGACATGGAACAGATGGAGCAGGCAGTATGGTCAATGCCAGGTTTTGAGATGTTCGACCTGGACTTGGGTTGGTTGGAAAGGAATAGCATAGAGGTCAACTATACCTAACCGCGAGACCGGTGGTAGTGTGCGTAGACTGGGAGCCCATAGGCTCGCGATACCCGCGAAAATGATTAAGCACCGTTGCCGTAGCGATGTTCAACCACTGACCTGGCGTCGTGCGCCACGACGCGGTCACATTCTTCCTTCATCGGTCATCCTTCTCTGTGCTACAACTCAGATGTTTCCAGCATCACGTGCAGAGAACGCGACTTTTCCCGCAGACTGTCTCCCTCCAGAACGGAGATATGAGTCACAAGATGCCCTTTTCAGGTCCATTAATACATAGGCGGCTACGAGGGGTTACGCCTTCACCACCGGGAAGTCCACTAGAGGGAAGAGTAACAGGCAAACAGTTATATACGCTTGTGATCGATCATATCATCCTTCTAGTGCATTGATAGAGCACCAGCAGAAGATAGCCACTTGAGGAACTGGCTGTGAGTTCCCATTGTTAGCCAAAGAATGTTAGTATGAAGTCCTAGTGTATGCATTATAGGGGGCGATTTGCTGTAGATTAAAACGCCTACGATCAGAAGTTGGGAAAATTTCGCCAACACCTGCGTGCGCTCCCTGCAAAGCTAGTCCAACCCTGGCCCTACGCCGGACCCCGATGAATTGTTTAGCAGAAGCTGCCTGAAACTCTACCCTACTCAAGGCATTCATGTCGGACACGTGACCGGGGTAGATCGGTCTAACGGCCCGAATTGATGTGCATTACGGCACGGGGAAATTGATAATAACCAAGAGGCCAAATGGGCTATTGCAATTGATGATAGATACGGCTGAAATAACGCCGTTTTGACTGATATCTTGATGTGTTCATTAATGCCTCTGTCCGCGAGGGATTTCCCCTATCTGCGGTCTCCTTGACCCCTCGTTCCTTAGTCACCGTGACCGCCCGACGGGAGCCTATGGGCTCCCGTCCAGTATGTAACGTTAATTAAGCAATGTACGTTTCGTTCTTAACAGCTTACCAATAGTCTCCACCTTATGCCTCGGCGTGATTGTGGGGCGAATACGGTTACCACCGTTCTTATAGAAACAACGTACACATTGCAAACCATTTCCGAAAATGTGCTGACCCTTGAGGCAATTAGTAAGTGGAAAAAAAGTTGTCATCCAGATAATGTAACCCTGTCTTGGCATGTCAGTTCACTGCAAAAAGTCTATTGCATGCCAACAATTATAAAAGAAGCCCATAACCTAGAACGATAATGTTTTCTTCATCCCCATCGCATAATTTGAGGGTTTTGAGGCAGCATATCATTTCTTTTGATTCCTCTTCTTCTTTTCTGTCATCCCTGCATCGATTTCTTCCCATTCGCCATGGCTCACTCTAACTTCAAGAGCAATGTGTTTATTACACACATCACTACGGCCACAGCCGTAGTAGAGATCGATGGTGTCAGATTCATCACCGATCCCATTTTCGATGACGACGCCCCTAGAGAATACGACGCGTCGAGTCTTCTTCCACAAGCCACCCAGAAAGTCCCCATTTCGCTCTCCAGCGGCCCCGCACTTAGCATCAAGCAGCTGCCCTTCATCCAGGGAGTTCTACTGAGCCACGAGGATCATTTTGATAACCTCGATGAGACTGGCCGCCAGCTTCTAATTGGTCGCCCTGTCTTTACCACCCCAGACGGCAAGCGAAATCTGTCCGAGTACCCCGAAGTTTCGGCTCTCCAGCCCTGGCAGACCCTGACTTACAGCTGGGAGGGCGAAAAGTGGTCAATTACCGGCGTCCCTTGCGTTCATCTGCCCGGAGGGGAGGTCACCGGCTTTATCCTTCACAAGGACACCTTCGGCTATGACGTTGACGGCCGCCCTAATGTCTTCTACTTCACCGGCGATACTATCCTCCTCCCCGACGTCGTATCTAGACTGCGCGAGAAATACCACGTCGTTGTGGCTCTGATGAACTTGGGTAACGCCCATGCGCCTTATCCAGATGAAAATGCGACACCCCAGCAGATCACGATGAGTGGCAAGGATGCTGTCAAGATGTTCCGTGGGCTTGGAGCCGATGTGCTCGTGCCTATGCACTACGAATCTTGGTCGCACTTTACTGAGGGCGAGGAGTCACTTAGAGAGGTGTTCGAGGCGGAGGGAATCATGGACCAGGTCACATGGTTGGTCGCCGGGAAGCAAGTCATGATTGTCTAGTTGGGCTAGTTTAACCGTCGCGAAGTGGGAAAAAGATAGAAGATAAAGGTTGTCAAGCAACTATAGGAGCTTTCAGAAAAGATCTTTACTGAAAAGTTAGACCTGGGAGGCGTAGTATTCGCGAGGCACAATGTGAGAAATGGCGTGTCTAACCAGCAAACGAGGCTTTGGCATTATAGTGGAAGGCCCGAGTGTTGCGTTAGGAAGTGAATATATTACGTTAAGTGCCAAAGAATGTTTCTTAGATGAACTTGTGCGTAAGTAGCTAAAGGAGGAGCCCACGTAGAAAAGTACAGACATAAATCTACATGTGAAGGCTGAATGAGTATGACGGTCAGTGACGGTAATGCGGCTTCTCTGATTTGTTATTTCTGCTTGAATAAACCATGTTCGTTGTTGCCGCACGTTACGTTCGTTTTCCAATATATGTTGTAACACGCTTCTCTTTCTTTCTTTTCTAAAACTAGTATATATACAGGTATGGCTTCTCACCCTCCAAAATATAATTTACAAGGTCACTCTGACTGCTCCTTGTAGTGATGTTAAAGGACTATTGTCATTACCGGTCAAATCCATCAGATGCTTCCTCCGTCTGTTTAGCCATGGCCGACTTCATAAAGGGGCTGCGAGCCCTGATTTGTTTTCCCCAGATGAACATGGCGATCGGTGTACCGGCGAGAACCAAGGAAACGAAACCTAGAAGGGAACTAGCCCACTGGAAGCCAAGGTTGGTGTACATGCTGCTGGCGGCAAGTGGTAGAAAGGCCACACCAATGTTCTCACCCAATGTGGCAGCGCCGACGGCACTTCCCGCGTAGTTGCTGTATGCATCGATGAGGTAGTTGACATTGCTGACGATGACAGCCGAAGTTCCCATTCCCACCATTCCCAGCCCGATGGCAGGCGCAATCCAATGAACGTAAGAATATGAGGTCCACGCATAAACGAACATGCCTCCCGTGACTCCAATTAACCCCCCAATAACGGCGGCGTACAGCCGGGCCTCGGGGATTGGCGTGCCAGGCATCTCGGTGTTGCGCGAAGCAGACGAGTAGTACAGGGAGTTAGTCGCAAGACACAGGACAAAGCCTAAAATCTCCCCAATGACGATGGTAGCCTGGACATATCCTGACCCAATCGCGTTCCACCCGTACAGCTCTTGAAAGACTTTTTCGATAGACTGTGTGAAGATGTAAACCATCCCCAGGCTAAAGCTGGCCCAGAGAGAGGCGATAAAGACAACAGACTCGGTGCAAAGCATGTAGAGGGGCCGCTGTGCGCTTTGCCAGACAGCGCGGATGATTGACTTGGACTCGAGCTCCTTCTGGCTGTAGATTTCGTGGCCTTGTTTTCTTTGCTTTTGCGCGCGTGCCGTTAGTATTGCCGAGCCCCGAGTCTCTGGAAGCGCGAGAATGAAGATGGGGAAAAAGACACCCGTCCATATAAGTTCGATGTATCCAACCCACCGCCAGTCGAGGAACTGGAAAATAGAGGCGCCGACGACGGGACCGAGGCTGCTTGACACCAGATATATCGTGATAAAGGAGGCGTTGGGTACGGTACGGTCCCGAGCCGTGGAAAAGACGTTGGAAATGATTCCAGCGACCGAATTGCCCAGGATGGCTACGCAGCCGCCGCTGAAGAACCGAGTGATCACGAGGGTGGCAAAGTTCGGAGCCAGCCCAACCGGGATCAAGAAACAGAGGAATACAAAGTAGACAGCAAGAAACACCACTCTCATGCCAAAATCCTCCATGATCGGAAGCAAAACAAGCGAGAACAGGGCGCCTCCTAGCCCCCAGGATGTGAGGGGCCAGTAGGAGTGGGGGAAGTCGGCATCGCTAACATGGAAGTCTTCGTTGATGGCTTCATGTGCGGTAGTGATGATGGTTCCATTCATCATGGACATGAAAGTTGCAAAGAGGCCAAGTCCGATGACAAGCCGCTTTTTCTTCAGCGACCAGTTATACGGATTCTCAGGATCGTTCGGTCCACTCCATTGAATGAGATTTGGCTCAGCTGTAACAAAGCAAAGGTGTTAGATTGCCATCACTGTTTTCTGCGCTGGCTTCTTGACTAACAGTTCATATGGTGCCCAACTGGCGAGCTTTCGACTGGTGTGTCCACATCGGAAGGGTGGGTGAGCTCGTGTGGCATATTGCAGTGAATGGCGTTGTGATATTTGAAGCCCGAGTGAATAAAAACAAATATCCAGCTCTGTAGGGAAAATACTTACTAACAATGTGGTCAGTTCTCTTCACTCTTAACCTTGAATAATACACGGTCGCTAAGTATTGTGTGACTCTTACATCTTATTGAATATTAGCTATAACGTAACTTGTCGGCCAGCCGTACTATCCGAAAGCAGATCGCTAATCGTTTTCATTATTCAGCGTTGAATCACGGGAACTGCTTCGTCTGATAAATTAGCGAGTCTGTGCTCATCGTAGAAAAAAGTGGTTTTGGAACACTTACTATGACTAAGAAGTTCGTTGTGGTAGAGAAATGCCGGGTTTAGAATCACGGGACGGTATTTAGCGCGCTTGGCGGGAAAAGATACCTAAAATGGCTTAGTGATTACTAGGGTTGGTAATTGGAGCCTTGCTTTTCGCCCTTTTGAAAGCACAGTTTATTAATCCCTTCCCTATGAACCTGTTAGCTCGCTCATTTAGCATTAGGTAACCAATACCTGTGTCTAGGGGAGCAACTATAAATATCTGTTTCTCTTTTCAATTAGGCTTTCTAACTTGCCATAAACAAGTTTATTACGTTGAATTTCCGTATTATAACCTATCGTCACTTTCAACATGCCTGGTCTTTCCGGCTGCGAGTCTGCCCTGTTCTACACAGCGGCCTTTCTAAACCTCGCTATCATTCCTAAGCACTTGATAGTTGGCGCCACGAAGGTTAAAGCCGCTGTTGCCTCTATTCCCAACACTCCTGAATTCGCGCTTCCCAAAGCCGTCCTCCGTCCCACTTGGGAACTCGCCAATGCTCACCTGCTGACGCTAGGTAAGTCTGCTCTGCCCGTCGCTCAGCCCTGTCTAAAGCTACTTTAATTCTCTTGGACTGAAATTCTAACATTAGATAGTTCTCCTCAACTACAAGTGGGCAAAGTATGGTGCCCCTAACAGCGTTGAGGAGAGGTTAATTCTTTGCGTTAACTTTATTGGCTTAATGCGCTGCGGACTTCAATATTTCATGGTTCCTATGTACCCTGCTCTTATTGCACTATGGGTTGCCCCAGCTTGTAGTACCTTAGCCTACTGGCTATCGTAAACTGAGGGTTTCAATTTATTATACCTACTTGCTAGAGTGCTCTAAAATGTATTATTAGAATCTCATTTAGCAGTATGAGCTAAATATATTGTGTTAGTAGATTTACACATTTGGGGTTTAATGCCAGCTGGTACAGTCACGATTTACTGCACCTACTTAAGGAACAAGTAAGATTAGTTACTAGTCGGGCATCCTTTTCCTCTTTGTAAACTGAATCACCTGTTGGCCTATCTCTTTCTTGTTTTATGCTTTATCTATATTGCTGTCTCTATAGCACCTAATTTTTACTTTTATACCTGTCTCTTATAATCACTGAATTCCCCTTTTGATCATTCTCTAGGTCGTTGACCTGTTTACCCGGCATCTCTCGGGCCATTCGGAACAGCAAAGTAAGCCACAAAATACCAGGGTCGTTGATCTCAAACTGTTCTCAAAGTGGGGTGACATGGCCCTGCGGTCTACAACATCGCAGCTCAGGCAAATAGTTCCAAGAGCCCTGGTCGCACAGTCTAAAGGATCTTGTCATCTACCGTGGCTGAGGGTCGGGATGACGACGCGGACGGTGGAGGAGCGCGAAAGGCTTCGGAAACATTTCAAACGTTACGGCCGTAAATGAGCAAGGAAAATCGCCGATACTGACTCAAATTATTCGGAGGAGACGAACTCGACCACGCAGACAAATGGGACTGATGAGTCGTGGAGACCACAGAAGCGCTTGAAGAAGGCAGTAAGAGAGCAGCTGGTGACTGTACTGACGTAATCATCATCTTAGACAATCAAGATTAATAGAGGAGAGTCGACTAATGTAGACACGATAAGATTTAAGGTCGTAGGCGGGCCACACATGATAGATAGCATTACACTTGCAGTCGGCTTCGGGATAGAAGAGACCACCTACTTGATGGTCGAAACAGGAGTCGAGGTTGGAAATATCGCGCGAGTACTTAGTGAAAGTTAGACTTGTCAGGGCTGAGTGTACATCTCAAGGCAAGAAACACAAATGCGAGCATAAGTACCTCAATGCGTCAACGGCATGCTATAGGAGCTGGGGTGGGCTGGGGTGCAGGGTAGGCGAAGATCATCACTGAAATTGCGAGGATCATTTACAAGGGGAGGAGGAGCTATATTAATTGTGTAAGCTCTAACCTTGAACTAAAGACAGAGTGCATAATCAACCAATTCAACTCAACTGGTACCTCCTCGCAGTTGGATTGACATCCAGCCGAGTACATTTCAGTTGGATTAAAGTTAGAGAAGGCTACTCTCAATTGGATTGCAGTTAGTTGTTTCTAACTAATAGATATCTCTGATATTTATATCTTAATGCCAATCCCACTTATTACTACCTACTCATTACTACCACAAGGGTAGGATAATACCCTCTCTACTCTATAACTATATACTCTATACTATTCCAATAGTATATTAATTAAGATAAGTTTATAAAGGTAATACTATCTTTCCTATACTACTAAATAACCTTTTAGTTTCTATTAATATTATAGGGATAGATAGTAAGTCAGAAGCCATTTAAGAGAGGTTCAAATACTCTATTTCATGCTCCTTCCACCAAGAAAGAGGGCTAAATTTGTATTTATCATCAGCGAAGGTAAAAGTCTGAATATAACGTTTATACTCATCAAGCGCTAAGCACTATTGCAAAGGATCTCCCGCTCTACCATCTGGATGCGCCCTTTTGCAGAACTTCGTTAGCAGCAGAAGGATGTCATCGGCGAAACTCGGCAAATTCGCTCTGCACGGCGCATTCTTCGTAAAAAAGTGGATAAGTTTAAGGAGAAATGGCAGGCGGGCCCCGCAAGGATCAGGTCTCTAATTATGTAGTGCCCAGACGTTTTAACTTCTTGGCGGGTTTTATGACCAAAAGGGGTAAGTGAGCAACCACCGGACGTTTATGCTTTGTTTAGATTATGCAAATGTGGGGTTTGTTTTAGAGGCAACCGAGTGCAGATCACACCGCAGATGAACTTCTCCCATGCCTGCATCCTCCCTGCTACCTCTCCTGAGATGCCTTACAAGGACCTGCCATTGCGGCTGTGACTCCGAGGGCTAAGCCACTTCAAGGATCTCTCTATGTTTAGCAGATTGTTGAGTGGATATCTCTTCTCTCGGAGCCTGAAGACGAGTGGGATCAATGCCAACAGATTTTAGAGGGCCATAAGGACACATTGATGTCGGCCGTTTTCTCGCGTGACTCGACGCTGATCGCATCAGCATCTGGCGATAAGACGGTCCGAGTCTGGCGAGTCGATGGCGGCGAGAGCAAACGTCGGATTTCTATCGGTATACTCTTCGACGATATCCATCCAGTTGTCGAGGGTTTGGCGGCCGGTATGTAGCCCGCTGTACATCTTGTATGACTTATCGAGCCGGCTGACAAAGCCCACTGGTAAGCTCTTCTCGTCTAATTGAAAGGCGTCTGATTCGCGGCATGTCCAGTGAAGCGGCTCTTTAGTAAAATGAAGCACTCAGCGCGAGAGAATATATTCCTGGAGTGTCCATGCGCGGGAGTTGATGGGTAAATGCAGGGTGCCGCTGGAGAGCACAAATGGTGGCTGAGGCTCTTGAAATGGTTGAGGGGATTCTTATGGCGCTTATTGAGTCTGGCAAACTTTCGGCACTTAATTCCATCTGCATCCAAGACTCATCTTACAACCTGGTGGCTCTTTGTCCAAACGAGGCATTGCGCCAGAGTCGTGAAGATTCGTATCAAAAGCTGGCCAAGG
>RQWH01000033.1:0-94175 GCA_003934905.1 Neonectria sp. DH2 | reverse complement strand
ATCATAGTAGGTATTGATCTAGTATTATCTAGCTAAGATGCAACTGGGTATGAAGTTATTAAGCAATATTGATTGACTCACTAGGACAAACCAGATCTTCAAACACCCCGACTCACTTCCAGCCCCAGTCATGACTCGCTTTCCACTAATTCCCAGAAGACATTCCTTGTATAGCACTGTTCCCATCAACATAAAAAACCTCGATCTGGGTATCGGACACCCGCTGCGCAATAAGCGACCTGACCTGTCCACAACTACCAGGACCGAGCACTTCAAAAACAGGCCATTCAGTAGCCGCTTTGGACAGATCTACGTCTATCCTCCTAAGATCGGAGCATTGTCCAATCCACCAAACTGAGAATTGGCTCGTTCCAGAGAGACACGCCGCGATAGCTGTGCCTCCTAGCGTTGAGCTAGCTACAGTTGGAGCCTGCTGTTGTATGTCCCATCTACTGGTGGGAGTGCTGTCCTTGGTGAGAATCGCCATCTCGATATTGGCTTGGGCGTGGTCCAAAAGAGGGCAAGCTGCTGCGAGGATATGTAGATCGAGGTTAGTCCCCCGCCAATCTGCGCATTGCCAGCTGCCGCAATACTGCAAAGCGTGTAAGGGCCAGAGGCATTGGACTCATTGGAAGAGGCGCCGAAGACACTCCCGTCCAGGGCAACGCAGAACAAGTCCACCGTGTTACCGTCAAGAGATTGAGCCGTCAGCTGAGTGATGGATCGATCAAAGCCTGCCGTGCCAGCGGGTGCAACACTGAAGACATTGCCCCATCCCGAGCTCCCGTTCCATCGTTCGTAGCCGATAGCTCCCGTAGGATCCACCCACCACAGATCCATGCCGTCGTCGCCTCTGGAGAGACTGGTCACTGAGCCTCCCATGTTTATCGAAGCTTGGCCAGGTTTGTTGAAAGGATATGGACCTCCACTTCCAGTGCCAGGGGCCCTCCACCCCTGACCGTCTCAACGGCGCCATTCGTGCCTCCCCACCACACCTACATGCTGTTTGTCGAGCCTGGAGAGAGACTGGTCATGGTGCAATTGCTGGTAATAACCTTTGAGGTGTGCAGCGAAAATAGCGTGCAGCTACCGGACCCTGGAATGGAATATGTGATAGTCGTGGAATCACCAGATAAGCCGACCGCCAAAGAGGTACACTTAATCGTCATGCTTTGACCTGACATGAATAAGTTGTTGGCCTGGTCCATGGTGAAAGTGGCGACAGTGCTCGGCTGTTGAACCATGGTTGTTATAGGATTGGGTGTCTGCTGTTTGGCTACTCTCAGGGTGACTTGCTGTGCAGTCGCCTCCGGTATGCTATCCCATGACCACGCCACTTGGACAGATCCTACAGATGTGAAGCTGGCTGAAGGGGCACAAGCGGGAAGCGACTGTGGAATCATAGGAAACTGCCAGGGATCACTGAACGGTCCGGTTTCAGAAAGAGACGTGTCCACAAAAGCTACCGTAATGTTCAGGGCTTGACGAGCCAAGAGCAGACTCACGGTCAACGCCATGGTGCCTGTGGTGCCCACATACGTGGGAGGGCTGCCGGTTACTTCGCTTGTGGACGAGGACGTAGTTAGATTGACCACTACTGGCAAAGGTGAAAGGGATTGGTTGGGGTACGTAAAGACAAAATGGAGCTGTTGGCCATCCATGTCGTAGTAGGTTGCTGGGTCGATCTGAGGAATCGGGAGGCTGGGGATGTCGTAAGTGAGGACTGCAAACCAACCCAAGATATCAGATGATGCAGGCTTTGCACGCGCTGCGATAGTCAAAGTGGCTCCTTGAACAATTGATGTACCTGTGAGTGAAGCTTGTCTCTGGCCATCTGGTGCCGTCTCCGGCGTGGCAACCACGGTGGTATCCACGGTGCCATCGGCTTTGATCACGAACACATCAAAGTCATCATTCCCGGTGCCAGCCTGATCCCAAGACGCCGTCACTGACGGCTGACTATAAACAGCTTGAAGATTCGTCGGTGCCGCCGCGAGAGTCAAGGCTTGCGAATCCGTGTAAGTCGAGTCATGAAAGGTCGTAGGATCGGTGGAAACGGCCTTAACACGCGCTATGCAGGACGTGACAGCTGAAGCTGACACCGTAAAGTCAAAAATACCAATAATTAACGACAGTGTACCGGTAGAGGCAAGGGGAACATCGGCCTGGTAAACCTTGGCAGGCGAGGAACTATCATCGCTGACCACCTCGACACGATAACTGCCAATGGGGCAATCCGGTGCTGTGACGCTGCAACTGCAGGGATCCGACGTAGAGACCTGGAATCCTACTGACTCAACAGGATATAGCCACGGGCTATGGGTAGCTGGTTGGGCTCTTGTCCAGTTCGCCGAATAGAAAGTCTGTCCGGCTGAAGACGTGGCTTTGGCCCTGATGTACGCGTACACCGTTGGAGCG
This sequence comes from Neonectria sp. DH2, assembly GCA_003934905.1. Taxonomy (NCBI): domain Eukaryota; kingdom Fungi; phylum Ascomycota; class Sordariomycetes; order Hypocreales; family Nectriaceae; genus Neonectria; species Neonectria sp. DH2. Next base: position 91,757 of record RQWH01000033.1, on the reverse strand, counting down.
AAGGCGAAAGAGGGATCACTGTAGGAGACAGTAAAAGCGGTCGAAGGAGAAGTCAAGTCGTGCATAGACGCGTCAGTACCGTCATCGACCAAACCCATCTTGATCTCCCAGACGACATCGTTGAAGTTGTCATTGTTGAACCCGGGCGTGTCAGGCAAGTTGGCAGACCAATCCACCTCAACTTTACAACCAGTTTTATCACTTCATATAAAGTTTAAGGGAGGTCTAGGAAGGGTAGTAGATAAGTTGAGTATAGTGTCTATAAAATCCTAGGCTACCTTTAGCTTTACTACTATATTTTCCTTCTATGCTTCTATATTACTCTTATATTTAGATAATATTAAGTTCTTTATACTTTTATAAAGAAACTTATAGAAAAAGCTTATTATGCTATTAATAAACGTACTAAATATAATAGTTTTTATCTTTTTAAAAGTATTATAAATCTATTAAATAAGATTAATCTAGGATTATATATCCTAAAGTATCTATTAACCTAATAATAAGAAATAACTATTTATATAGATAATAGTAACTTAAGAGTTAAGAAAGCTAAAGAATATTCCTTAGTATTAAAAACTATTATTAAAGGACTTTATATAGTATTTTAGTATAATATTAAAAATCAGTAGAAGATTAAAGAGTTATATATTAATATTAACTTTATATATAATTAATAAGGCTAAGTTAATAACTATTAGGAACTTGTTAAAATATAAATATAATAACACTTAGGTCTATCTATCTGGAAGATATTATGTTTTCAACTTATAGAATATTTAATTTAACCTTAACTTTCTAATATTACAGTAAAATACCAAGTGATATATATCAAGCTCTAGAATAATAAGAAGACACATTAGAGAAGAGCTTTCATAATATAAACACATCATTAAAGTGACCAATCATAGCAGAAACAAGCTGCAGAAGTTCTCTAAGACGTATACTGCAGCCCTAGCATAAACGCAATACAGATCGGCGCAAACAGCCAGTGCTGCCACTCCCCATGCCCCATAACCGCCCTAGCCACAAACCCATCAGTCAAACACATAGCAAGCACGCCGAGATAGGCCAAGCTCATAAGCTTAGTATCCCCAGTAAGACTGATGTTAAAGAAGAGGAAGCTGATGACGATATTTCTGCTCCCGTAGATTCTTGTGATTCCACGGACGAGTTTCCGGGCCTGAGGATCTGCGGGGATGGGGAATTGGAGATTTCGTAGGGTGGTCTCAGGGCGCGTTAGGAGGTTAATGCCAAAGAAGGCTGGGAGGAGGGAGAAGACGTGTGTTGCACGGAGGAAGAAGGTGTGAGACATAATGAATGATTGCTGCAAATTTCGCTGGATGACAATGCGAGGAGGTGAGTCAATTGATGCTCTAGAGTGAGATGAAGAAGAATGTCTGAGTCTAGGTAGAAGTTAGTTACATTCTCAGATCACATTATCTCCAACGCCACTCAGTAGAAAGCACTATACTTATTTGTTCTTTCGCGGGAGCAAGGCAGCAATAGCAATTAGCAGCGGTCTTGCAGTGTAATAAGCAGAGAGAATTAAAAGAGTTTCAATAGTTCTACTAACGAAAGGCAGCAGTAAGCTGATTAAATACATAACAAATGGGAATACACTTAGCTAATCACATAATCATATCTGCTGGCACTAGAATTAATGGCTTAATTCCTTTATCCTCTTGCTGTTAGTATACACGTTTTATTGGTTCGCTTTGCTTCCCCTCGGACTTTATTATGGAGATACTCGGACTTTATGGAGAACCCCGGACTTTATTATTGAGATACTCGGACTTTATGGAGAACCCTGGACTTTATTATGGAGAACCCTGGACTTTATTTAGATATAATAGTTCTTAGTAGCATACACCTAGAGAAGGGGCCAAAGGTTAAACAGTATAAAGAAAACAGAAAAAACAACAGTATAATAGGCTTAATACCCAAGCCTAAGGCAACAATGACTCAAGATTTATATAATATATAAGATTTTCCCTTTAAAGATATAACTTAAAAGAGAACAGGCGCACTAAGAGAAAGTATAACAGGCGATCCCTTGAGCGTCACCCACTCGATCGGGGGCTCACTGCCGACAACATCCGAAGTCACAGAGCCGCTGGAGGCAGAGGCTGAACCAGAGGGAATAGTAACAGGGATAGGCACTAAGCAAGTGTTGCCGTTGGCAGTAACAGTAACGGAAGTGATCTTCAAGCCGTCGGCGGAAAAGGTGTAAGCGAGTTGAGGGTTGCAGCTATCAAGCGTCATCTTATCGAGGAAGTACTGAGCAATATCGTCATGCTTCAGGGACGTTATGGGCCAGTTGGTGAGGCGGGCCATTTCCTGGACGATGGTCTCAGTCCAGGACATGACCAGGGACATAGAGCCACTCTGATTGCCAATGGTCATCTTCGCAACATTAGTCTGGCATAAGTTGGCTTGATGGAACATGTAAGGATCGGCCATAAAAGATAAGAGGTTACGAGTGTTGGTGGCCTTTGACTGTGCGAGAAGGTTGTCAAAGTCACCACTACCAGCTGAGGTCTTGATCCATTCCTGGAGACAGCAATCAGCTGTATTACAGTTGAAGTAGATGGCAGTGGAGAACCGAGGAATGATGGCGAGTCCATCATAACCGTTGGAGGCAACAGTGCTCATCAGGGGCCAGTACTGGTTGGCGCTGTTTCGTAGAACGGGGCGTGTGTTGTCACCAACGACGTGGGTGATGCCGTTGTCCATCCAAGCCTGGATGGCATCTCCGTTGTGCAGACCAGTGATGGCGGGGGGAACCAGACCGTAAGCCGAGAACTTGGCAGCCTTGTCAATGCCCATCTGAGAGAGCCACTGCTGGTTGAAGCGGATCTCACGAGCGGTGTCGTGGTAGGTGGCGTTGTCCAGACTGAGATGGGTGAAGGTATGGGAGACGTGAGCAAAGTGGTTGAGGTTGGCGGGGACGAGGAACCAAGACGCAAAGTCGTCGATTTCGGCGCAAGTCTTGGTCCAGTTGTACACTTCATACCCTTCGGGCCAAATGTCCTCGCCAGTGCCGCGTACCTTGACGAACTCGAGAGCGGTGGCGTTGGGAGAGTCGTAGTAAACGGCATCCTGAGGGGAACAAATCCCCTTGTTGTCAGCCAGAGTGGCTGAGATCAAATCACCGTTACCGTTGTGGGCAAACTCCAGGAGGAAGTTGGAGCCACTGGGCATGCGGGAGTTGATGCTGGTCTGCCAGGGGATATGGGCCTCGATGTCCTTAAGCGAGATCTTGTACTCCACGTCGAGTGGGAGATACAGCGTGGTAGAGATCTGCAGATCATCGACCTGAAGGTTGAGATGAACCTTTCTCTTGCCAAGGAAGAGACCACGGGTCATCCAGTGGATGTGAGCATGCTGGAGGAAGGCACAGGTTTGCGACCAGTCAGGGGCCCAGCTGATGAACCAGACGAACTGCTCGCGACCGTTGAAGTTGTTGATGACGGCCGCGACAGTTTCGTCGCTGAAGCCAGTAGCGGTGCCAAACTTGGCGACCTGCTTGGTGGTGGTGGAGTCGACGATCTTAGCAGGAACATGGTAAAGACCCTGAGTTGAGAGCGTAGCACCGCTGGGAAAGTTAGCAAGCCATTTAATTGCACAAATCTGGTTGGGATATCGACTTACGCCTTGATATTAGCAGTAGGAAAGCCAGACACGTCGGTGAAGCTGATCAACTGCTCCACACCATTACCACAGCAGCCGGTGGACACGACAGAAGTACCTAACAGAGTTGTTAGCCACAGTGTGAAGTTGCTAAGGGAGCTACTTACCAAAGTCGGAACCGGGGTACTCATTGATACGGACCATGCGGACATTGAAATTAACCTGGTATTCATGGAGCTGGGTCCACTGTGCAGTAGTGATGGCGCTCGCCCAGCCAGTAGAGTACTCGTATGAGACGGCATCCATAACGATGATACCGCCATAGTTACCCTGGGAGGAGCTCGAGTTCAGGACGGGGAGGTCAACACCAGTTGAAGGGACGATGAGCACGTCGTACGGGATGCCGTAAGCCTGGAGACCAGCGCTGCCAGTCGAGCCCGAGTAAGCATCAGCGGCAATGATGAGGATGGTGCTGTCAACGGTAGCGGGGGCGCCGGCAGTAGCAGCAATGACGGCTCGCCAAGGAGGCCAAGGGCGGCGATGCCGATGCCGAGATAACGCATGGCAGCGTGTGTGGTCCGGAATGGACGAAAAGAATGACTGACTGAAAAAGAAACAGAACAGTAGCAAAGGTGGTGGCGACTCGTGCAGAGTCTCCTGGTGTCTTGGGACGGTTTAAAGGACAGTTCAAAGGAGTGAACGAAAGGCTGATGAGGGAGAGAATGAAACGAAAAGAGGAGGCCAACATCGAAAGTTGAGTCTTTTAAACCCGCCTGTTCGAGAGGAACTGGAAGGACAGACGAAAAGCACTATCAAACACTGGCGGAAGGCTATTACGCTGACATTGAATGGTTGCAGATTATTGAAGCCTAAGAGAGTTGTCAGCCAACGGCGAAGGGTCCTGCAGGACGAGAGCCGCGTATACGGCACAAATGGGTCAAAGCACCGAGGGGGGAAGCCATAGCAAAGGCTTGTCACCAAGGCCGCGATGACTTCAACATGCCCCAAGGCTCGTCAGCGACACGCAGAATAACGTGCGGTGGCGCCAGTGATTCTGATGCTGTGGTCCTCCAGCAAGCCATAAGCGGTTCCCGGCCGACATCCAGAGCAGCAGTCGGGTCCAACGGCAGGTTTCGGCCAGCCAGCCGGGTCCAACGGCAGGTTTCGGCCAGCCAGCCGGGTCCGAGCCAAGTGAGCGCCGCAGCGTGAGGGTCTCTGGGTGATGCTTCGTAAAAGGGGTTGCCGGCTCGTGTAATACGTAGTGGTGCGAAGTACGAACGGGCAACGGAGGATGCCTTAGGTTCATATCAAATCCGCCACAGCCCCGCCAAAGCTCGCGTTCCTGCACCCGCCCGGTCCCTAACCGCGAGGCCGCGGTCATCAAGCGGCACGCTAGACCACTTGATGACCGTTTCCGCGCCCGCCATTGGCCCCACCGCGCTGTGCACGGGCTGCCGGGCTCCCGGGTTCCCGGGCTCCGCTGTTCTGTCCGCTGCTACTTCATGACCGGTCTGCGGCCAATGGGGGCGCGGCTCCCGGCGGGAAAGGCGGGCCCGGAGGGAAGGGGGACAAAAGAAAGCATGCAGAGGCTGAAACATGGAAAGAGAGAGGAAAAAGAAAAGAAAGGGAAGGGAGAGAAAAGAGAGAGAGAAAGGTAAGCAGTTTCTTTGCTACTGTATGAGGGTCCTGCCCCTTACCACTACTAACCTACCCCTTTGCTAGCCTATTGTAGCATTTTGTCGCTATCCTAGGCATCGATGGCGAGGTGGGGCAACTGCGGCCGGCCTACCACTTTACCTACATTCTCGCTGGCCTTGTCTGTACAGGCCGGGCTCTGCTGGCCAAATGTTCCCGTTGTGGGGTGACAACGCACTTGTTGGAATCAAGCGTGATAAAGACAGCTAACCCTTTCTTCACAATGGCGTTCAATTTGCTGTTCCTTTCGACTTCTTTGGCACATCCTCGCAATAGGTCCTTGGGCTAGGCGGAACGATCCAGGAGCGCCTCATGGAAGCCCTTGGCAGCAAGGGCAACTACGATGTCATAACTGTAATCATAGCTGAAATGAACTGGAAGAAAGAGCAGGTAAGCAAGCATCTCAGATTTGTGAATCTCGGAACACAATATACTGACGATAGATCCTCAGCTATGGTCCGCCAGGGACTCACCTGTTGCGCCAGACAGGATGGAAACACTTGTATACCCAGCGAAGAAGGCTCCTGAGCTTCTGGAAGCAAAGGAAGAGATTCGCCAGGTGAGTTTAGACGAGTCGTGCGGAACGGCAAATCGTAGACAAGGCCTAACCGGTAATCCAGGTACTCATACCGTATGTGTGGCATAACGAGCGCAAAGTGAAAGACCGCCTCAAAACCATCGTCCTCAGTCTTCAACGGCTCATTCGCGATGCAGAGATAGCGCACCAGCAGATTTTCGGAGTCTGCGTCTATGTACTGGAACATTTCGACGACTGACTTAAATGGCAATTCGAATGCATGCGGCTTACTGGTAAGAAATTTGGAGTCGGCTGGTGCGAGAATATAGAAATGTCGCCTGGGATGCAAGCGCACCCTATCGAGCTGCAACAGTTGAGAAACATGAAGGCAGATTTGCAGACTTTGGTCCCCATCTCGCAGACTCGGTTCTACCCTGTACTTCCATGATCAATCTATACTAGATAGATACTACTCTGCATTCTTAGATAGCCTAGATGCATTCATCTTCCTTGGCTATATCAATAATACCAAAATTCGACGTTTCCGGATAAGTCTTTTGTAACATAGCTCTGTAGAATCCTCTGGTCATCTTTCAATCCTCTTGCCTTAGAGAACCAGGCTTCAGAGAGATCACCAAGCATCATTCTCATCCATCCTCTTTCTTGGATGGGGCTGTTTGGCCCATAGTCTTGGATCCCATGATAATCAAAGCCCCAAATCCACCCAGGCTTGGCTTGTATGCGTCTCACCCATTCTTGGTGAGTGGGCGCTGTATCAAGGGGTAGAAGCTCATCCGTCATATTGGCAAGCTCCTCAAGACACTCGGAATCAATAGCAAGGAAGAGCTGCATCCGGGGATTGGTAGTACTGGTATGACAATCTGGGTCCCCTCCGACACTTATAACCCAACGTCGGAAGCGATTACAGAGGCATTCAAGGTCCTCTGGGGTAGCATCTTTTAGAATGGGTATGTTGAGCTCTCTATCCTCAATGAGCTCTATGCGGAATCGACGGGCTAGCTCATCATTTAGCGAGCCATCTGTCTTCTCATCTTCAAGGCCTCTCTCACCCATTTGGAAAAGCGACTATAATGGAGGTAGTACTGTGTAACCCATTTCTGCATCTTCTCTATAGCAATAGGGAATTGGCGATCAGATTCTTCTGTAAAGACAGTACGGAAGACTTGATATAGCATGTGGTCAGCAAAGCCATGGATGAAACTGGCATACACTTACTCGTATAGCCCCAGGTGCCTCGGGCATACGTCAAGTGACGAGCATCAGCCATGGTATTGGTGAGGGTGTACATGAAATCCATTGCGGTGGTGTCGAGTGCCCGGCCTGAGACCTCTCTGAAGGTCTGGTCCGGCACCTGGAAAGTATCCGTGATGGGCATGATGAATGGTGGGCTTGCAGCAGCGACAGTGAGTGTAGTGATGAGGTTGGAAGGACTCGACCCGCCGCGAGAGATTGTTGGCTTGGCTGTTGGCTTTATACTGCGCACCGGTGAGGTGATGACACATGGAGCTTTCCAGTCCAAGGTACCTTGTCCACCAAAAGTGCCCCAGATTGGACTCTCGTCAGGGCAGGGCCCTTGAAGTTGCGGTGGGCCTCGCCAGCTGTATCATGCCAGAACAAATCACCTCAGCAGATCTGGGTCAGGCAAGGGTCTCGCCCAGCATGAGGCTATCCGAACTTCGTCTAGCCTGACGACGGTGCATGGACTAATTTTGTTATAATTGATCAAATCACAAGCAACCCTTGTTACAGTAGGCCCGCCTCAAATCAGCTTAGTATATCATCATATACCATGGTCTAGCGAAGCACTCCGCCAAGGCCAATGTATTCCATGTCGCTCTTTATTGCCTCCTCCCCGCCACCGCCGCTGCACTCAAAGAGGTTACCATCACATGAGACTGTTGTATCTGGTACTGGAAGGCGCAATCCAAGACCGCTCGGCCGCGGTTCCATGTGGTGTTTAGGGCCACACTTCGCATAGCTCGTCTTCGCCTTCCATACACCACCTCCAGTCCGGCCTCTTGTCTAGGAACCGGCTCATCACCGCCTGGGAGCAGTGCCGTTGTGTGAGGTACAGCTGCATGAACTCTTCATCTAAATCCACGGGCTTTTGGCCACCCGAGTACGGTTGCCATGCCGCACTCAACAGGACGACTGACTCTGCCCGCTCGCCACCCCGGCCTGCCCGGCCTGACTCTTGCGAGAAGTCCATCATGCGGCAGGGCGCGCCGGCGTGAACCACCCACCGCACGTACGGATAGTCGAAGCCAACACCAAGTACGGACGTCGCTACGATCACCGGTGATCCCGTCGGCCCCAGCCACTGCTTGATGGTCGCCTCCTTGTCCTCCTCGCTCATGCTTTCATGGTCTCCCGTATACGTCGGACAGTCCAGCTCGTCCGCTACCTCGTCCATAAGTTCAAGCGTCTGACATTACACAACAATCCTAGCTTTTTCGCCGCCAGACAGTGTGACACCATCCTTGTCGTTTTTGCCCATCAGTGCCACGAACGAACGGACCAGCTCGGCCGTCCTCCTACACAGGCCGCCTGGGCCCTTGAAGCGCCATACACCACACCGGATATTCGCTCGATTCGTCGATTCTCGGACTATGTGTGGCCGTACTAGTAGGTTACGGTGCACGAATATCTCCTCAAAGACTGGCGGTAGTGTCGCTGTTAGCCAAACAGTCTGTGTCCGAACCTGTGCCCTTGGGGAAAAGGACGAGACAAATCAAGGTGCGCCCTTGGACTAGCGCGTTGCTTTCTGTGCCAACCTTCCAGAACATCTTCAAATCACTGCTTCTCTGCGTTAGCATCTGGAAGTTCTTCATGCCCTTTACTGCAGACGTGTACGTTATCAACGCCAACGAAACCCATTCTCACCCTTCATCGGCCGCCATCGCCGGCCTCGCACTGGCGGTACATATCAGAGCGCCAGCTCAGCCTGTTCCCCTGTACATCACCGATGGATATTCCATCGACATCCAGGATGCATTTACCTACATCAAAGAATTTGGGTTCAATCCACAAGAAGTCTTCAGTGGCAAATATCTCGTTATCCAATGCCTGACGGGAGGTGTATACATGTCCATTAATGGCAATGGTGGCAACGTAGCCAATCGAGACATCCTCGGCGTCACTACTACTCTTTCTATGGAAGCCGATGTTGCCAAGGCGTTGGAAGAAGCCCAGAAGCAGTTCAACAGCACGAACGAGTTGATCCAGAACCGAACCATTGCTTTGAGCACTGACATGCGTTACCGGATTGTTTCGCTGGGGCAGCAGGCGTACCTCACCATAGACCAGAACACGAAGTTGATTAGCCTGGTGGGCATGGTACCAACGAGCCCATTTGTTGTTTACAGCAGTGTGCAACTTGGTGCTGTAAACTTTTACCAACTCCAAGTTGCCCAGATGTACTCTCTGCCACTGGGAGCTGATTTACGATTTGCTAACTGCCAAAACCTGAATGGGACGTCGTGTTTCGAAGTTGGCTATCAGAACGCGGCGAGTGACTGGGTGAGGTCGTACATTGATACTTCTAGCGGCCATCCGGCCCATGCCCAGGTTGCTTGGGAAGACCCTCTTCCCGCAAATGGTAGGGAAATATTCTTTTATTTCGAAAAAGTTGCGCCTGCTCCGACAGCCATGTTGATGAGCATGGAGTTCATTGAAGCGCCCGAGAGCATATCCGCGAAGGCTCCAGGACCAAAATCAAACCAAAATGCTTCTGCTGTGGCTCCAAGCACAACCTTGACCGACTTTTATCTTGCTGCTGACATGGAGATGCCGGCCCAAGTGACGGTGTCGCATGCCTTACAAGCCCTTGTTAGCTTGAACAACTTTACTGCTTTAGGGCTTAGCACTGATGACGAGAAGAACATCCTGCAGTTACAGATAGACGCCACTTCTTCTCCTGTCTCTTTTACCGACAATGGACTGGACATGCAAGTATCGTCTGCGACGCTCACTCTGTGGCCGCCCCTGAACGGTATCATCCGAGTCAAAGGACAGGACAAGATTGTAACTGCTGCATCAATGACTCTTGGCTGGTCATCGCCAAAAGACATTTCTCTCGTCATCTCTGTGACGGAAGACAACACGCCCATCACAACCACCAAGACTCTCAACACAGCCACGGCCCTACCCGTCAACTTGAGGAAAGCCTTGACATCGATGGGAGTGGATTCCGGGGCCTGGGCAAGCTTTCCGCCGCCCGTGTCTTTGGGTACTTGGTGGTGGATCCTGTCGGGCTGTTCAAGCTTCTCTCTGATCGCATGTCCGCGACGTTGTTAATGGCTGGACTGTTCGGCTTGAAGCCAGACCTCGAGCTGTCGACTGTCCAGGGATCGTACGACCTGACAGGTATGGCTATGGTGAAGCGAGCTCAGATAGTCTGTTCGACCGCTTCTACCGCCTGGAAATCTGCCCTGAGCCTTGACGGTATCGATGTAGAGTTGGGAGAGCTCGGCTTTATGCTCGAAGACACTCTCCTGCCAAGCCAGTCGATTACGATATATGGCAGTGCCGCTTTCAAGGCTCAGGACAGTGAGGCTATCCAGCTTCTACTATCCTGCGACTTGAACAAGAAGAGCCAGGTGGAAGCCACTTTTGCAGTGTCCGGCACAGACTCCCTCGACACGTTGTCAGGATTCCTGGGGTCTGTAGCCTTGACGACCGCCACGGTGCCTTTCTGCGGGTCGCCTCTGTTCAGTCTCTCTCAGACATCTGAGCTTGCTCTCACTTTTACACAGTCTTCCAAACGCACAAAGGACTACATGCTCTCCAGAATTTCAGCCAATACGAGCTTTGACGACTGGAAATCCTTCTTGCCTAGCGAATTCCCTATCAACAAGCTCGTCTCTGTTACGAACGTGGGCGTGTCGCTTGACATTCTCAACCCTCTGCTGACTTTGCAGCGTGCCGTTGGAGCGTCGGTGGCACTGAAGCTGCAAATTGGTGCCAACAAGGCAACTCAGAAGACTGCCATTCTGGGCTTTGCAGCTCATCCGCTTGGCTCATTTGGAGACTACGATTACAGGCTTTCGGCACGAGCTCCTGACTCTGGACTAAGCATCGCGGACATTACGTCTGGAATGGGGATAGAGGGCGTTGCAGATACCATGAAGGCGGCTGGGTCTCTGGTTTCTCAGCTCTTGGAGGATGTTCACATTCGGTCTTTCTCTGTTGGCATCGAAAAGACTGATAAGGTGTACAGTTTTCACGGATTGGAACTTGGAAGTCGGCATTGATTAGTTGGACGTCATTGAGGATGTGCTGTCTCTCTCAGACGTGTCTGTGGACTTGCACTATATTGGCTGTCGCTTGACCGGTGACTTGACTGGCACCATTCGGGTCGAGCCTATCGTTCTTGAGTGCAAGCTTCGACTCCCGACACAGTCCATACCAGGCCTCATTGCTATCAACATCCCCAACGGCGTGTCAGCAGCTGACGTTGCCTCGGCTTTGCACCTGTCTTCCCTTGACTCTATGCCGGTCCTGGGATCTGTCCTATCAACGCAGCTGAATACTGAACATTACACCATCGGCTATGTTCCCACTCCAGGACAGGAAGGAAAGTCATCTCTGTCATGTCTAGGCTACAGTTTCACATCTAAGTTAGATTCGTTAGCTTTCAACGACTCAATCACGATCGAAGGGCTCGCTATGGCTAATGGCTATCATTCCGAGAATGATCCGTACGGCCCAGGAAAGGAACATATCGTTTTCTCGCTCCAGGCCGCTTTCCTCAATGAATCACTCGTCGCTCAGATCATTCACGACTCATTGACTTCGGAAATTCAGTTTACGCTCGCAACGCCGCCTGATCCAGAAAAACCCGCCAAAATCTCGGATCTTGTAGGCCAGCTGTTGGGATCCTCGTTCCAATACGCGCTTGAGCCGCTTATCGGGGATATCGCGATCCTGGGGGCTACGTTAACACTGTCGACTGCTCAAGGTGTTCAGCTGGAGCACTTCCTGGTTGAATTGGTCGACCCAGCTGATGCTCAATTCCAAGGAATGCCGATGACTGCTCTGACACTCGAATACAAGAATGCAAAGGCGGCGCAAGGGAGTGTTCCTGCCGTTCCGGAGACTCTTGTGCTGCACGCATCCATCAAGAAAGACAAGGTCGGAGTCCAATTGAATATTGCGTGCATAGCATCAGACGCCACGAACCCAACCCAGGTCTCCTTCCACTTCAAATCCACGGGGTTGACGATAGCTGCTTTGAACGATCTGTTTGGAACGTCGACGCCGTCCTATCAGTCTCCTGAGGGATGTCCCGGCTTTACAAATGTCGCCATGAAGTCCGTTGAGGGCCAAGTCTCTTTACAAACCGACTCTAAAACATGGTCTTCATCGCTGTCATTAGACACTTTCGAGGCCATCTTCGAAACGACTTCACAGATTGATATTCTACAGATTCCAGAGGTAACACTAGAGTCTCTCAGTCTATACGTTCAGTACAAAAAGGCACCACATCGGGGGAGATTTTCGGCCACCTCGTCATCGAGACGACAGACATTTGGGCATTATTCTCGAAAGATCCCTCAGGCAGCGAGGTGTTTACAGGGAAGCTGACACTTGGCGATCAGCTAACTCTTGTGCCGTTCGACAAGCTCGCAGCCAATTTCCTGCCCAGTCCGGATGACTACGCCATTGCAGACCTATTGGGGGCCCCGAGTGAGATCCCGCTCCTGGAGTTCAATGCCACCTTGATCACGGGTCAGTCAATCGAGGTCTTTGGGACAGGGCAGGCCACGTTCAGTTCCGAGGCTTCAGGCTACACACTATCCATGTCGAGCGTTGGTGGCAGGGTGAAAAGGACACAAAGCTCTGGGACGGCAGTGTACAGCGCCTTTTTGATCGGAGAGCTGGAGTTCAGCAAATGGTCACGCGTTAGAGCGTCAATCAGTATCGGCTCAGGTCCGACCGTGCTGACCGCTACCCTGGTGGCCTCATCCACTACTGTTGACTTGAGCGATATCACGAAGTCCCTAAGCACAGACGGCTCTGATGTCACCTCAGTCAGTCCTAGTGGCACGGCGGATATGAGCTTCGGCAATTCTGCTTTGCTTTCCATCAACTTTGACTCTACCCTCTCGCAAATATTCTTCTTTGGTCAACTCGAATCTCCCTCGAGTGTCTATGGCATGGTTCTAGGCCAATGGGTCCCGTCGGGGACGGCCTCGGATCGTCAGTATTTGGTATCAGTGGCTACGCAGGACCTGGGCCAGATTTGGAGCGACTTGAAGGCCACAGTCTTATCCAACTTTGACTTCACTGTTGTCGGAGCCCAGATCCTGTCCTGGAGGATAATATCGGCTCCCTTTGCCAAGCTCTGACTGCGTTTGAGGCTGCTGCGAAGTCGGCAGACGTGACCATCACGGACGTTTCATCCCCAATGCAGACGCTTCCTCAGGATACTCAAGTGCTAAGTGGCGGAGCCATCTTTGCGACGATCGACCTCAATGGATCCAGTCCCATCAGTCAGGGGTTGTCGTCGAGCTACGAGACGACGATGCAACAACCGACATTGACCTTTTACGCGTTGATGGTCCCGGAGACTTCCACTACGTCTGACAAGTCCGAGTTCATGGTGTCTTTGCAAAGCCTCTACCTTCTGGGAGGCGATCTCTTGTTCAACGGCACGGCAACTTATACCCCTGGCAAACAATCATTCACGGCGAACGGGTCTATGACATTGACTCCCTCTGCGGCAAGTTCTGTGACGCTTCAGATGACACTCGAAGTCAGCGGCACTGAGACGACGTTCCAACTCCAAGACAAGCCTTCTGGCGATGAGACGTTGACGAACCCGTTTGGGGACATGTTCAACGTTCAACTCAAGGACATCGACCTTTCAGGAAGCATTTCAAACCCGAATGGCCAGTTTCAAGCTACCGTTAGCTACACCCTCTCTGGTAGCGTTTATCTTGGGACTGGAGGCTTGCGGTCCGATCTCACAGGCAGCATTTCCTTCGACCAGGGCAAGGCAGTCCTGGCAAGTTTGAATTTGGTCACAGGTCAGGCCGGCCTTTCCATTTTAGACGTATTCAGCGACATCATCCAACCAGGCGACTCGAGCAGTGGCTCATGGCCATCGGGCTACGGCGCTCTCACGCTCGACTCGGCCTGCATCTACTACGCCCCCCAGCAGGTCCAGCTAGGCACGCAGATATACCTACCCGGTTATCACATCTCTGCTGACATTGACATCTTTGGCGAGCCGTTCTCAATCACAGCTGATCTTAGAGATCGCACTGGTATCGCCATAGCCGGACAAATGGCAGATCCTCTCAACTTGGAGTTCCTCCATTTGACGGATGAGTTGCCAAATCCGGTGCCCACACCTCCGCCGACAACCACAGGGCCCAGTTTGACGATTAACACGACGAGTGGCCAGGTAAGTTTCGCAAATTCTCCTACTTATGACTTAACCCGATTTGCGGGCTAGATAGATATGTTGTTTTTATATTTCTTTTTTTATATTTTGGCAAGTTCCTGATGGTTACTGACTCAGCCTCACAGGCCGTGTACGAAGTTGACGCTGGTGTGCAACTCTTCAATCTTCCACCGATTAATGCCACGCTGAAATACCAAGCGGGATCCTTCAGTGGCAGTTTCTAATACCAGGGAACATTCCTCGGCGTTCCCGACCCCCAAGTCACCGTTACCTACGCGGATGGCCATTTCTCATTATCGGGCTGGCAGATGCTTCAGGACATGAAATCCCAGATTGATCTCGCCCAACAGATCTGTGACGCTTCCGAGAAGAATAAAAGCTGTTGCGGGAAGCTTGTCGATCTTGCATTTGACAAAACGGGGAACACCAAGTTCCATTTCTCGTTGGGTAACGCTTCTATGCAGAACGGCACCCTGGTCTTTGAAGTTACGTGGAGCTACGACATCAGCGTCGTCATCCCAGGCGAGGACCCTCTAAACCTTCTCGATATGCCCCTACCGAATGTGCCAATCCAAGTGCCTCCTCCCTACAACCTCGATAATCTTGGTGGGAAACTCGAAGAATTCATCCTGGATAATGCGGAGACAGCAGGCGCGGAATTGCTCAAGCCAGCCAACGCCGCAGAGTTTGCGGAGCCGATCGGAGCGATGGTGGCCGAGAGTTGGTCGAAAGAAATGATCACAAAGTTACTCTGTCGGAAAGCAGATTCAAGCACTGTAGAAGAGCGGGTGAAAATGAAGCCAAGGATGACCAAAACGACATGAATTCGCCGGACAATCCGGGTAACAAGTCGATCAACGCATCGAACGATACTACGAGCTCGACGGACCTGGAGTCAGCTCTTAACTCACTGTCGGATGCCATCGGTGCGGCTAGTGCGTTCGGTACTTTCATTAGCGGCGTGACGAGCTTTCTCCATAAGTTGCTTCACGCTTTTACAGGGAACTCGACGTTGTCCGGATACAAGAGCGATGCAGAGGCACAGAAGGAAAATGTGGCAGCGAAGCTGAAGGCGGCCCAGGATTTTATGGGCACTGTGCTCAACTTGTCTACCGCCCTTCCTGGACCTCCCTCGAGTTTTATGTCGAGTGACAAAACTGATTTATGATTATACTACAGCCGTTGTTCCCATTCTTGTCATTCTTGCAGCTAGCTTGTCAGACACTCGCGAATTGAGCTTCGAAAGGTAGTCCAATAGCAAAACAAAATGTGTCCTTGCCCTTTCAACCACCTGCACCATTTCATGTTCTTGCATTACCTCAAGGAGTGTAACACAAACGTAGCGAAGCTTCTCTGCCTGTGGGAATGGTCAAAGGATTAGTACTGTTTCATCAAGCCAATGCACTTATATGAGTATTAGAATACTTACGCATGGCTCTCCATTAGCTTGGAGCGCCTCGAGCGGGAGGCTTGTGACAAGATCAAGCAGCTCGCGAGCAATCTCGACCTTTTTCCAAGCGACTGATATTGGATCATCGTTTACCCCAAGTACTTGCGGAATCTTGGCGGATATGAACCGGTTCAGAATTGACATTCGCAAGTAGTGATATGTAAGTGTGATGTTCGTCTTCTGGATCCAAAACGCTCGGCTCTTGTATCTTGTCCGCTCATCGTCGTCATCACGAAGCGCTGGAGGCATCGCAAGATGTTCGGGAACGTCATCAATGACACTTAGAAAACGTAAGTAAGCTTCTGTCAGACTCCTCCGTTGTGTGTGGCTAATCTCCGTCCCGCTGCCAGCCTGTGAACTTGCGGCAAAGAAGAGGTCCATGTCGAACAAGACACCAGACCCGAGTTTCCATATTTCGTGGTCCTTCCGAAACCCCGCCTGAAGTAGCTCTTCAAACCGGCCATGGTTTTCTGGCCGACGTAGATCGAGTAATGGTGGAGCTTCGCTTCGGCAAAAAACGGTGAGCAATGAACCCTGCAGGCGGAACTCTCCAAGAGGTAGTGTTCTCCCATTCAACAAAGAGGCTGACCTATCAGCTGAGTACAGGTACCAAAATGCATTGCGGCACAGCTTAGCCTCAATTGGATCCATGCCATCATACGAGCTCTCGTCGTACAATCGCATCTGCTGCGCCAATCGAACAGCTTCGCCCATAACATGCCGCGCCAGGCAAGCATTTCCCATCATCTGATAGCAAGATGACTGAAAGATGCGAATGGATAGTGAAGTCGAATTGGGGTACGAAATATCATAAGCAGAATAAGGGTGAAGCGTTGCTCGAGAAGAACTTAGGAACAATGCAGCGAGAGTGTCATCTCGAGGAGAGTTCTCGCAAGGTTTGATGTGGGCAACGAGTGCGCAAAGAGCCGTGGTCATGGAATAAGTCCGGACAGAGCGCATCATGTCTGCTGTTATAGCGAAGAGGGGCGAAAGAGGCTTTTCCATAAACGGCGGCAGCATCAAGGTCGCCTGTGAACGAAGAATCGGTTCGTACACGATAGGCATCAGTGGGAAGACGAATTCGAGATACAGGTTGATACATTGCTGTACTGATTCCTCAGGTGCCACCTCTTTCCTAGCGAGGGATGATAGTATTTCATGGTGGTAGACGACAGGCTGAGCGGTGTTGACGATGCCGGATTCGAGGCCTACCACCTGATGGACGTTATGAGCGAGTGGAGGAGGGCTACTAAGATGGCTGCTCAAGGGGCTTGTCAGAGAGTTGGGACCGCCTTGTGCCTGGCAATCAGAGCCTGGAATTTCCGCTTCGGTCTCACCCTCGTCGACCTCAGGGGAGACGTTCATGTCAAAAGGGCGGTCTCTTGGCTTCGGTCCCCGCTTCCGTCTTGGGACGTCATAGGTACACAGCAGACTAGCAAGGCCACACGGGGAGCAAGCAGGCGATACTTGGTCGCACTACAGGTCAATGCGGCATTAGTCAACCATTGTTGGTAAAGGCGTGGCTCGGAGGTGGGCATACTTTGATCTTGCGCTGTCGACACGCGTCGCAGGCTCGCTTCGACATTGATGTGAGTTCGCGCCGGTGAAATTGTCTTCGACTGAAGAATTGCGAGTTGTCGGTGGTTGGTTGTTTGGCTAAGTTGAGTCTAAGAGACGATGAACGGAGAAACCAAAAGCGGGCCACAGCGTATTTCGCCGAGAATCACGAGGAACTCAGGCTAGCGCCACAGCTCACGTTGCCTTGCATGTCTCCACATCTCTAAAGTTAGAGGTCATGACTCCATGGCCGGTTACAAATTCACCGAAAGAAGGCTCGGGAACATTTCTCAGACAACACACCCAAATATGCACTGGTCAGCGGTGAGGAAGTATGCTGGCCTCCACTTTTCATTGGACATGGAGATCGGCGCAGCTGAATATAAAAACTGCTCTGTCGACCGAGCATGTAGACCAATTATCATTCCTATACTTTATTACATCTTGGACTGTACGTACAGATCTACCTGACAGCTTACCGAAATCATGGGGAAAGTCGCAATTGCAGGAGGCTCATCCAGTAAGATCTCATCTTCCGCCGCTTATGATCGACAAAAACTAAGTGTCTGGTGCTAGATGTTGGCCGAGAAGTTATTGATCGCATTCTGCTCAAAGGCAACCATGAGGTCGTGGTCCTGACCCGGAAGGTGAAGATGACCCGTTTCGACCTGCGGACTATAAACACTTACACAGTCCTGTTTAGCATTCGGAGCATGAGCCAATCGATCATGTTACCTGGATCGCCGTCGATTATGACGATCAGGACTCCCTTTCCCGAGCCTTGAAAGGGGTGGATACGGTCCTGACATTCATTGCTGCGTTGGACTTTGAATCTTCCATCAGGTCGCAAACGAACCTCATCGATGCTTGCATCGCCAATGGGGTCAAGAGATTCGCGCCTTCTGAATGGTCCTGGCAAGTAATAATGATAATTGGGCTCTTGTTTGAGGACTCTGACTAACAATTTCGATTCGCAGTCAACATGAAGGTGCACCAGCTCACTACGGTACTAAGATTACAGTGAGGCAATATCTCGAGAAGGTCAACACGCCAGTTAAGGTAAGTCTGCATCTTGCGATCAGAGAATTTGCCAGGGACGACGCGCTAATCTCCTGATCAGACGCTCGAGTACTGTCTCTTTCAGCCAGGTTTCTTCACAAACTACTTTGCCAACGGTCGCCCGACGACAAAGCACTTCCACATGATGGACATGTTTGCCGATTTCGCAAACCGGAGAGCATTGCAAGTTGAGGATGGACGCTATTCCCTCACTTTGACCACAGTGGAGGATACAGCGGAAGTCGTTGCGCAGGCTTTGGACTTCGCTGGGGAGTGGCCAAAGATTGGTGGTATGCAGGGAAGCCAGACAACTGTCGCTGGCTTGATCAGCCTCGGCGAGAAGCTTCGAGGTATACTCTCATAATTTACTCATGACCTGGTGTCGCTGACTAACTTGATACAAGGTAAATTCAGAGTGGACAAGGTTTCCTACGAAGCCTCCAAAGCGGGAACTGCCAAATTGCCTTGGTGCCCTCAGTTGACCCACAGGGGAGTTCCACCTGAGATGCGAGCTACAATTTCCGAGCATATCACGCTGGCCTACATGACGTCTTTTGCTGACGGGGCATGGTCTGTTTCTGATGAATGGAATCGATTACTGCCGGATTACAAATTTTCGTCGGCCGAGGAGTATTTGGGAAAAGTGTGGGCAGCTTGAGAAACATCTTTATGCTAGATACTGCTAGGAATGACTCTATTCTTTTCTCTCCGACAATTTTCTGTAGAAATGAAACTGGATACTGTCACTAGAACTGAGGGCGCGGCTCTGGTCAGATGTCTTAACGTGTGCTCTTTGGAACTTGCTCCGCAGACTACACTCTTGCGCCATTTCATCATAATTTCATCCTAGTTTCAGCACAATTCATACAACAAGCATGACAAGCAGTATTGGATCCGGAACCCGAGAAATGTCCAGCCAGCCTACTAATGATGAATGAGGTGCCGCTTTGGAGTCTTGAACGGCGATCGGCCTAAGACTATGGGTTGCGCCGTTTGGCAGATAACAATTAACTTTGGGTGTGAAATCGAAACAAGTTAGTACGCTATAGGGTAGGTAGCAATTGGAATCTGAGTAGCTGGCAATTAGCAGTTTCTCAACCATGAGATATAGAGCAAGTCTGAAAGTTGGATTAAGTATTACTATTAATTGTGCGATTTAAATTATTTATATTAAGAAAACTAGTTTAAGGCTAGGGAACATCAGGGAACATTTTTAGGAAAAGCAGGGCAACTTTTTATTTGAGATAAATCTCTAGAAAAAGTGTTCAAGATTAATGTGTTAGGGCCAGCAGATATTGAGGCCCGGATAAGGCACAGGCATTACAGTGTTTTTATTGGCTAGTGGCCTCTTTCAACAATTAGTCCAAATTAGCCGGGATTAAAAGGGAGATGGAGACTGACAAAGTCTGTCAAGGAAGTAAGAAGAATCATCAGCTTAGGCAATGAATTTGAGCCATGATTGTCCATTTTCTGGTCAAATTTGAGTGTTTCTAACGATCTTTTGACCCTCATTTTGATGGTTTTATGATTGCAGTCAACTTGACTGACTTTTGTCCTACCTACTAAGAAGCTGAAAGGACAGACCGTGTCTCTTCCCCTGTGGCGACCGCAGCAAAGCTGGTTGGGTGTCCTCAGTCTTGCTAGCTGTCTCGAAGTCACCCTCGCCAAACACAGTAATACTTACTTATCTATAACACTCACTTATTACATATGCTAACTGATTAACAGATTTGTTTTTTAGAATAAGTCTAATTAGTTAGGCTAATCAGAACACGAACCATATAGCAGGTTCCAGGTAGCACTCATCAGTCTTACCTACTCGGCCACCTCGCTAAACTGGTATTAAATATACCAAATTGCATTTCAAACCTGGGGTTTTATCTTTGTTTAATTTGAAATAATATTTCGCTCGATTTGTTTGATTTCTTTGGCAGTTTGTTTGTTTGCATTTGATCTGTGGGCAGCACTGCCGCCTTGCGAGTCCAAGTGATTCAGGATGACTCAGGAGCAAACAGCAGCACCAAACACTGTGGATGGCTTGCGGTGCGCCGGTGCAGAGATCCGAGTGTGGGGGCATATGAGCAAGAGCGAAAGGGTCCGGTGTAAACCTTCGACTCGGGGCCGGCCTAATAGGTGCTCCGTAGGGCATAAATGCAGGTTACCTCCCAGGACAACTCGGCCAGATTAGCTGGGTCCCCAGTTCTTTCCTTTCTAAAAGACCTGGTAAGTAAAGAATAGATACAATTTCTAAAATGAATCTACCTATATAACTGCACTCATTCAATTATGCAACCTCGTGTACATAATGTCCTCGTTAGGAATGCTTGTCTTGGTACAATATTACGTCTCGCACTCCAATATGGCTAAATTTGAATAGAACACTCCTTCGCCAACATCGTTTCGACAATGGCACACAATTTCTGGCCAACGCCCCAAACATTTTTACCCCCAAGCAAATGAGCGGTTGACCTCAAGACAAATTGTTGGCCATCTTGGCTCAAGAGGTCTAAGGTACCTGAAATTGTCGGCAAATGAGTGCTCCTGCCGTTTATCCATTCCATGATATCATAAACCCATTGAGACTTGGCCGCACAATGCGCTGAAATACAATCCAGTGGTAGGGACCTCGTCGTTCTGGTACGTGTGCCTGAGCCCCTGTATTTTTGTTGAGCTAGAATCTTGGACATGAAGAATAGAGCGACACTCGAGTTGAAAATATTAAATAACTCAGAAGGGGAGTTGAGCGGGTAGCATCGGATAATCCCGAGTGTCTGCGCAGAGTGGAACGCAGCCTCTCGCACTTTTCTCTCATTATCGTTACCCCATTTAAGAATTTCTTCAAAGACGTCATCCGAGTTGGCGTCTTGGTGAGAAATCTTCTTCACTAGCCCCATGAGCTTACCAGCACTATGCAGGTGAGCCATGTGAACCATCTGTAAAGCTCGTGCTTTACAAATAAGTTCCTCGTTGGACAAGATAACTGATGATTTGAGATCGTTGGACATCACATCGGCAAGTGAATCCATCGTTTCCAGCATGTCCTTGATGCCATCTGCAGAGCAATAAGAATCACATACTCTGCCGGGCCACGTAATTCTTGTCAGATCCAGAATATTGCAAAGATTTCGTACGAGGATGAGAATGGCTAGTGATTTGTCGATCCAGCTCGATCGGTGGTGCAAGACGATTGTGGGGCGAATAAGAAGTGAATCAAGTTCGGATGATGATCGAGGTTGCGGAATAATGGTCCAAGGTTGAACTGCGCCCCAGGCCTGAGCCGTTTCTGCTTCCCAGAAAGTCCCAGAACAGGGTAAGTGAGAGCCAAAGTCGCCAATGTTTAAATAAGGCTTCGCCCTGAAGATTTGGAACACAAATAGTCGTACTCGTACACAAACCAGCTTAGACGCCGGGTTTGTTCTTCCTTGATCCAGTGATGCCATCTTTCAGACAGGGATTTTTCTTGATAGTCCTTCGGTTCTGAAACTTGGCTTTTGGAACTGCATGTTGCTGCTTCTCTCGCGTTTTTTACCAGAAGACCCCTCAATGATTCACTGGCTTCATGGAGATGTCCATCGCCGCAGCAGTACCCGTGGATACCCTGCAGTAATAGTGATATGAGGTAAGGAGTGGTGCGGAGTTGCTGTGGCTTGCTTTTCATCTATGCGTGTCGATCGTTTTAGCTTCTACCAACTCAAGATCACCATGCATAAAAGGTCTTGTCGTACCATGTAGAGCAAGAGATCATAACAGATGTTCGAGAGGCTAATGGCGAAGTCAGCTGCCCCTATGAATCCACTGAAGCGTGCACCGATGCAGATCATCTCCAAGGTCATCAACGGCAACTCGTCAGGTTTGTATGTCGGCTTGTGTATGATGGGTATGATCTGCCACGATTAGTTTGCATGAAAATTTGGGTCCGGAGGGGGATGAAAGCTTGGGTTGGGTGGTCACGTACCTGATCAAAGTGAGCAAAGTATGAAGCAAGACAGTTCCCAAGCTTGTCTGCACTAGGGAATTCGCTCGTGTCCAAACTTGGCAAGCAAGACCCAGTCGCATACGAATATTGACGAATTAGCCATGCTTGGAGATTTGAACGAACAGACTCGGTAATTTCCGTTCCCGGCAGCCAAGCCAGTGCTCTTGGTCCGTCTGGATGATGGCCAAGCCCTTGGAGCTTTCGTCCGCATGACATGTCTGAAAGAAAACTACTTGCTGAAGTCGTCTCGATACCCACGTGTCCATGCAATATCGGATCCAAATAAGGTTCTATATCCTCGATGCCAAGGCTTTGTTCTGCTTCTCCAAATCCCTCGAGAATGGTGTGATTGAAAGATATCTCATCATAGGGGAAACTGCTCAAGGATATGAGATGCTCCAGATTGGTTGAATATACCTGTTCCTGCTCAGAGGCAAGCTGGGGCAGTGTCGAGTTCATCTCAAGATATGTTGTTGCAAGAATTCTAGAGGTCTCGAATGATCCATCTCCATTTCCATTAGGATAGTCTACCCAGTCAGGTTGCAAGACGGTAGGGATACATGTCGCGTCGTAAATCTGACGCGAAGAGGACCTGGTTTCAGCCAGGCTTGTCGGTGTTGTGGACATGAGCAAATCATTGAGAGGGTTCTCTGACGCGACGATTGAATTATTGCCCCCTTCCCCGTATTCTTCAGGCGTTGTCTCGTCAACATGACTCGTCGCTTCATGATAGTTGCAGGTGATTTGACGTTTCAGACATGACGAACACGTCGGCTGCGCATTGTCACACTTGATCCTAGCACTAATGCGTCCCGTTGAGTATGTTTAAGTGACTGGGTGTTTACTTATGAAGGCATACCTCACGCAAAACAAACATGATCGCCTTCGTGGGCGTGCATGTGCTCTCTTTCTGAAATGGATTTCCGTATGGCGAACCAAGCTATCACTAAATATTGAGATGGGTCAGAACCATGCGGGATGCTCGGGATTGGAATGATTCATCGCTCATACTTGCGCGAAAAGCATCTCCTACAGATTTCGCATGTGTACGGCGGAACAGAGTCAACCATGTTGTTGATGGATCGCCTTCGGCCGTGGGAAGCAGAATCTTGCGCCTCATCAATCGACAGGAAGAAGAGACGGAAGTGAAGCCCCCAGTCAAATGGATTGCGGGGTAAGGTTTATGTTGGATTGTGACCCTGTATTACGAAACCTCTGATAGATCGATATCCTGACCTTAGTCAGAGGGGGCGTGAGATGACATAAAACCCCTCTCGAGAAAAGAGGGGCCGGAGGCCGTCCAGTTTTAGAAAGACGGGTACCCGTCCGCCTATTGACCGCCGTGTCTTTACGGGTGGGCGCACGGATCCCGTTGGTCGTCCCCGCTCAACAAAGTTCACTCCCTGACTGTTCTTGAGTCATGCAATATCTCGGCAGTTATTAGCCTGTCAGCGTCAGACCAGAGAATTAGCGGCCCCCGCCCGCATCACCAGAAGCGCACCTCTGGACCCATGTACCAGCAACTACGAAGATGCCCTGTAAACCTTCACGTGGAGGCTCAACATCCAAGCCCCCTGTTCGGCCTTACGTGCGCAAGCTGAATAACGAGCTCAAGAATCAATCTTAATAAGATACCAGACCAGACGGAGCGTGACGCCGGCGCTAGTGGAACATTGCACGACGACCCAAGGTTTTCGCGCGAGGCAACCGGGACACGAGATTATCTCGTTTACGAGAGATGGCATGGTAGTTTCTACCGCTCCAGTTTCTAGCGCAGCGCCACATCCTCTGCCTGCCTTTGAGCGAACTCGCCCAAGTCTGCTGCCAAGACCCTAATAAGTGTACAGGCAGCCTGGGCCGCCGGTGATGTGCGCCTCTTCAACAAATGTCTCCAGCCGCGCGCGCCCATCTGTGCCTCCAAACGCCGCTGAAGGCTGCAATACCCAAGGGGCTTGGGCAGCACGTCTCCCAGCTCCGGCAAGTCCCCAGGGCACTCTGTACCCACCTCGAGATGAACATGGAGCCTGACTTGAGGTGGCATGCGGGCCAAAGCGCTTCGCGGCCTCGACAATTTGTTCCGTCAGTTGAATGGGTAGTGCTTAAGGTCTCGGGGAACATGCTTATGCCCGGCAGTCCGGAACAATGTCACGGCCGAGATTTCCCAGCCCATCCTCTTGTCCTCAAACGTCTGACGCGTTGGTCAGCGCCGCCCGAACACGCGGCTAATGCTCAACGGGGTTGCCCGCTTGCAATTGGCCAACCAGACGACATCTCAGCGCCTGGTCCGGCGACGATGGAGCACGGTTGGGGCTTCCTAGGAAGGTCAACGGAGCAGGCGATCAAGCCACTTCTCCGACGAGCCCAGCCCTTGATGGCGTCAGTCATACGCGTTGTTTCCGGAGGGGTCGGTTCCCGCGAATCAAGCCTCAGCTGCGACATGCCTGGCTGCAAGTCCCAAGCCCTCGTTGTGGGGGACTTGCTGGACCCGAACAAAAAGTGCCGCCTTCCACCCCGTGTTGTTATATATTCTCCCTTGTCACCCCCCAGTCCCTTTCGTCTGCAACCGCCTCAAAGCTGACCCGACTGTCCTCTTGCATCATTGTCCCTTTCATAACAACCTAGATCACATCAGTGCCTTCGCTACCGCTTAAATACTCTATTCTCGGCCGATACCTCGATTACCCCATTCTACTAGAGATCTCTCCTAACTCTTATCTCATGCCAACAAGTCTCGCCTATTTGACCACTTTGTGGACGCTAGAGTCTCCAAAGTGGCTTGGCACGGAACCTGACTTGCAATGCCTCTACGCCCTTTAAATAATTGATAAGAAGCTCTTCGCCGCATATTTAATAGCGGCCTCGAGGTCATACCACGGGCTTGTGGCCAATGTGTCATTGTCGACACCCAGCCTCCCAGATCGACAGGTACTTCGTTCGCTGTGTCGATTTTCCGACATCGCGACTTGACGACCAGGTCACTCACGGTGCAACTACCTCTAGTAAGCTTGTGAACAACCACCTATTTGTTCTATAGACTTCAGCCCTATATTCTATATTCTTTGCATTTTCTTCATTATGAGCTCCTCACCGAATTTCACTAGTGATCAGATATTTTCCTTGGTTGTCTTGGAGCGCACAGGGGGGTGCTTGTCCCTTTTTGCCGTTTGCCTGATTTTCATCACATATGCCTCATTCAAGAGACTGCGAACAGTTCCAAACACATTCATCGTCTTTGCGTCAGTCTCCAATGCCGGGGCTTCGATTGCCAGTATCATCGCCTACGATGGTGTTCTGGAGGGGCAGACGAGTTCGGTTTGCCAGGCCAGGGCTTCTTGATTCAGATGTAAGTCATGTTCTTTGATGATACAGATGCAACGAAGAAGCTGAAAGTGATGTACCTCAGGTTTATTCAATCAGACCTTTGGTGGTCATTGGCTATGGCCATCAATGTTTCGATGATGGTCTTTATGGGTGCCAGCCCACATACGATCAAAAAGTGGGGTTGGGTTTACTGTTTGGTCTGTTACGGCGGACCTTTCATCATTGCTTTGGTCTGCCTTCTCCTAAGAGAACCAAACACGACCCTAGTGTATGGGAATTCTGGCGTAAGTCATTTCAATCCCTACATTGTGGCCGCATCAGAGAAGGTCGCATTGCTAAGCTTGGTATTCTCAGATCTGGTGCTGGATTAGTAACGACTGGGACCGGCTGCGCATCTACTGCAACTACATTCTGATCTGGCTCTGTATTCTTACTTCAATGATCATCTACATCAGCATTGGATGTTATGTTTTCCGGGTACGAAACCGGTTACGACAATTTTATCCGATCCTGCCGACTGCCCCATCCGATGAGGCAAGTTTATATCCCTTTTCACTTTCTGCTCCCGGCAAACCTGACCTCCTCAGAAGGTCCATGATCGGCCGCGGGTCGTTTGCGGAGCCAGGAATAACCTATCTAAGCGGGCTCAACGGGATGCGCGCAGCGTGCTTGGCCGATTTATGGTTCTGGACCCAGTTAAGCGGGCATATTTGCGAACAAGCTTTTTGTTCGCCCTGTCTGTGCTAATGACTTGGATTCCAACTACTATCTACCGCATTCGGGGACTGATATACTCGGACATTCCTTATCCATACTATGTCGCTGCCGCTGCCGTACTGCCGCTTCAGGGAGTATGGAACGCTGTCATTTTCTTCGTCACGAGCTGGAAGGTTCTGAGAGTGTGTATATCTGATGCGAGAAAGAGGAGAGAAATGAAAGAACTGACGGATGCGCGGAATATTCCAAAACCGGATCGGTTTGGGGAAAGATCGGCTAGGGTAGATGGATGGCGGGACGGAAATGGTGAAGAGGGAGGGTCGGGAAGCAGACCGTTCAACAGAACGGAGAGGGGACTGGATCGCAACGACAGTTGTGAATTTGTGGGAACGAGGGCTGAATGAAGTGATATTGAACTAAGAGAGTGTCCTGGTGGCGATGTATGATATATGAGGTGTATGACAAGCCTAAAATATGTTAAAAATCCATAAACCGCCTCTTCTGAAATGTCTCCTCTCAACTAACTCAGTGCCTCCCATCACCAACTCCTATGCCCTGATCCCTTAACTGGGCACTTCTCTAACTCATGATATATCTTAACCCTTTTCTCAAACCAATATACAAAATAATAACTATCCCACCTATCTAACTCTATCTTAAACTCTTTTGCATCTCTCGCCTCCTCCATAACCTTTAATATTGGTTCGGTCTCGGCCCGTGGAATCTACTGCCTACTCGCCCACGCCTGCATATTATTCTCTATATTGATTAATATTAACTTGCTTAATTGCTTGAAAACCTACGGTTGCCGTTATATTCTATTACTCTCAACCAAGATAATATACCCTACTCCCTAAACACTTTCCAATGACGATTCAATCGGGTTACTACTTGACATATCCGGCTTGCCTGTATCCCTCCTCCCGCCCTTCCTCCCCATTTTACCAACTCCCCTAACCACTCATGCAACTTCGCCATCTGCTGCCAATCCAATCCCATCATCTTCGCTATATTATCCGCCCATGAATCCAATGCTCGGATCCTCTGCACCACAAATATATGCACTAATAACCCTCTATACTGACAACTCCTCCCCCTCACCCTCCGGAACAACCTTCCATCCTCGCTCGCGGCCTCCCACTGATTGCAAATGGCCTGCGGCAACCCACATTCGAAACATGCCGAATATAATGCAAACCGCTTCCGCGCAAACATCTCCTTCTGCACGACCTCAATACCACCCATTACATCATTCCACCCTTTTGACCCCCTCCTCGGACACTCCTCATGATCCATGTCCTCTTACCCTCCAACCTTGTATACAATGCAATCCCCATCCCATTCTGCCAATATTTCCTCAAATTCGCTCACCTCTGGGGCCTCTCGCATCACCTGCAACGTCCTTTCCGTCTCCCTTTGTCGGGTTATCTGCTGGCTTCTCTGGTAATCTGCCTCGACTGCCTCCTCTTCCTCTTGCTCTCGCCATACCCCCTCATCTTCGTCTTTATAGAAATCGAATCCGTCTATCTCGGCCAACTCTCGAATATCCCTCTCTATCCGTTGCCTCTGACATACATCACACACCTCCTCCTCCCCCTTCTACGCATCCAAATCGTTCCATGCTGCCATCCATTTCCCGATCCAATACCTCTCGCCTACAACACCTCCCTTCGGCAAATTCAACCACATCTTCATCCCACAACCACTGTTCCTCCTCCTTCTCCTACTCCTGCTGTCGCCGCTGCTGTCGTTTGGTCGCTGGCGTCGCTGGCGCCTTTTCCATACCATCTCGGCCCTTTCCCGTCCTCGCTTCGACCTGCTGATCCAACCACGACCGCCGTACAACCACAACCGACTCGCTTTTCTGACCGTCTCTTCCTCCCCGTCCGCTTTGCTGCGCCAAATCAACCAACTTTCGCGGCACCCCGGCGTGGACGACCAACCCCACGTTGGGATCGTCAACCCCCAACCAGGCTGGCGAATCTATCTACCGATGTAGATGAAATGTAGATGTAGATAGATGTAGATATACATCTATCTATCTACCAGAGGACCATGCGGGTCAACTATCTATCTACCTGGGGGTCTGGTAGATAGACGAAAATGTAGATAGCTGCCAAGACAGCCAGTGAAAATTAGGCGAGGTAGCTGTACTTCCACCGTACTAATAGCATCCTCTTGCGCCTAAGTATCGGTACCCCCCACCACCACACCGCCCCCCAACACATCAAATCCACAACACGCTCCACCTTTTTCGCTTAGGTCAAAGGCGTCTGCTTGCATTTGGTTTGGGGTATTCTCATTGCCCTTAATGCTACAATCCTACTATAAAAACATTGCCCTAATAGCATCTCAAACTGATTTCTTCAGTTACTCAACCGATTCTAACGTATCGGAAATATCCTGTCCCGAAAGCCCAACCTTGCCAATGCACGATTCCTCGTCTCGCAGCAGCCATTCTATTATCAAAGACCAGGATGCAGTGTCGCAAGCTGTTCGCCCCCACTGGATCCACTCAACTCGAACTGGACAAGCTACCTGCTGGTTTTGGGCTCACGGTTATGACGTTCAAGCTAGGTCCAAAGGCACTCAGTCTGACCCCCATACGTGGCTCTGTCGCCACTGTGTCCAGCAGGTTACGGGTTGGGCTGGTACGAATGATGGCTGAAGGAGGCAGGCGGCGACCCGGCCGATGATTAGCCGACCATCTATCCACTGAATCTATCTACATCTACATGTAGCCTACATCTATCTATCTACATTGCAAATTATTACTAAGCATCTATATCTATCTACATGAGGCGTCGGTAGATAGATGTAGATAGATTCGCCAGCCTGATTGCGGCGCTTCCCTAGGGCTTTTTAGTCCCGGTGATTCCGCTCGATTGGTGACGGGCTGATCCGAAAGCAGATGTGCAGACGCCATTCAAGTGTCATTGAATATCAAAGAGGGAATAGGTTGAAGGATTCAATCCTCGGCTGCGTGGCTCATGCTCTTGTGAATGATTTCGGTGCAGTCAAGTTTGGGAAACCGGCATTCTATACTGATCCCGGCTAGTAGTACCAAAGTATACCTAGCCAGACGCAAGCTTATGGGGAAATGCAACCATAGACGTTTAGAATGGTGGTTATTGGTGGCGTTGGGTGTAAAAGGCATTGTATGGGCTGTCACTGTTGGAACCTCAAAGTAGCTTTCTTATCGAGGTGGATGGTGTCTGGAAGACATAGGGCTGATGTTGCATCACAATCCATCATTGCTGACACGAGGCATTAATGAGATAGGAGGGGAGTGATTTTTCTTCAGGAGCACGAGGTTGAAGGAGAGTCTTCTTTTCTCACATTATGAGAAGGGATGTAGAATTGGAAACATTGCTGAGTCATAAATACAAGGGATGTCAAGGGACTACTCTAGTATGTACAAGTAGTAACAGCCGGACCGAGCATAGCAGAGTCGCAGCCGACAGCGAGGAGTGCCGGTGGAGGCATGTGCACAATTCTATTGTACAATCAGATGTCCTGGTGCTGGCACGTCTAGTCATGATTGATTCCGATGTCTGGAATACATCTCTGTCCATGTGGACGGCCCAGGTTCCATGACAAGATTCTTATCACTGCCATCGTCTCGGTCCGTAGATACGGCCTTCAATTCGAAACTCTGGCCTACTTGGATTTTCAGGTCTTTATCGGTGTTGTCTATCGCATCAGTTCGTCGGTCGATGCTACCCAATGGGAATGTACCATGTGTTAATCGGCCAGGCTTGGGTCGCTTGGAGGAGTCGGCGAAGGAGCTGATGAAACTAGGGAAGACCCTGGCAAAGAGCGGCTTGAGGGCGGGGACACAGGCACAGATGATAGCGGCATTGATCTCGAGGCCGGACCAGACGGCAATGTCTACTCCCTTGACTGGGTATTGTTGTTAGTCGGGAATAGTGACACGTCAGAAGAAAGGATGGAGCGACATACTGGGCTGCTGTGCGATAGGTGCCGAGTTATAAACATAAAGCGAATGCAATCGGATGATGGCGACAATAGATGCGCTTTGCGGAAGTACTTATAAGCATTGAAGGATAAGTGAAGTTACATGGACAACTTACAAACCACCACAGCTGAAGACACCGATCAAGACGAACTTAGCCCTCCGCGTAATATGCAGATTCTTCAAGAAAGGCAGTGGCGCAACCAAGAGAGCAACGTCATTGACAATGTTGAAGCCGGCCAACGCATAATGCAGGTTCGATCGGTCAATGCAGCTACCCGGAATGGTGTCGTCCCAGTACTTTGCGACGGGAACGCAAGTGACGATGGAGGACAGAAGAAAGAAGAGACTGTAAACCGAGAGCCAGATGAGAAGACCCAGGAAGAGGCGTTGTGCGCCAGCGGAGCTGAAGATGCGTCTACATTGCAGCAGAATGGAGAACTTGATGGTGATCTGAGTGAAGCTGTAGGCAATGACCGTGGCCAGCAGTGACTGGAGAAAGTTCTGGAGGACTTCGAGCTTGACAGCATCACCAAGGCCATACTTAATCTCTGCTGACGTGTTAAACAAGGGGATACCGATGATCATCGGGGAATGGATCTAGCTTACGATGTACGGTCGCTGTCAGACAGCCGATTGATCCAAGCTGATGATATATTAGTCTGGGGTACAAAAGGCCATGAGGCTTGAGCTTTGAAGGTTGGTACCACGGCCGCGATCATGAAGTAATCATCGAGTCCCATGTTCCTCACCAGCACCGTCCTTGTGAAAACCCTCATGCTGACACATAGGGTCGCGATGGTGGTAAAGAGGAACCCCGAGATGACCAGCCCGTGGTTCCTCTCCACAACCGGAATGCCTGCGATGTACCACATCCCATTGATCGTTGTGCTGCAGCGTCAGCAGCAGGTGGAAAACGAATGATGGAATTGCTGCAGAGAAAGCCGAAGGATTGTGTTCGGAATCAGAAATCACCCACCAACGTTGAGTTTATGCGACGCTCCGTAAGCCTTAAGAGACAGGACTCGACACTTGTCCACGATTCATACCAGCACTGACCCTGCCCAGTCGTTCAGGAGCTATCTCGCCTGGAACCCCTCCAACCTTCCAATGTGGCGCATCCTGTAACTCTGTTGGCGCATGGCGCATATGGTCAGAAGAGAGTCCTACAATATCTACTATAAAAAATACCGAGCAGTAGGCTGAGGGACTAATGTCAGCAAGGATTGTGATAGGGTGGTCAGTTGATCCCGGAGTTGATTGTGGGTGGGGCGAAGCCCGGAGTTGATTGTGGGTGGGGCGAAGCCCGGAGAGGGCGGTGGTGGGGACGATGGCATTGATCAAACCGAAGGCTTCCCAGGCATTCGTCGACGGAGCGCGGGGAAGATGGGCAGGTCAAGCAGCTAGCTCTCTAGCGGGGTCTCCACGCTCGGAACTGGTCTCTGGGGGCTCGTCAGAGGGACCGAGCCGAAGGCAGAGAAATTGGAGGCTGATAAAGTGATGAGGAACTGGAATGACCTCCTTGTCAGAGAGATCATCTGCAAATGCCGTCCTGTCAAAAGATCCACCCCCGCATCTTGTTGCTGCTCAGCTACGACCCAGATTCTCGGACCGGCCGGTCCGCCCTGCTGGCCGCCACAATTGAGGAGAAGAGGAACTTGGTGAAGTCAAGAAACAACATGTAACATGGCGGGCGAGGAAGGTGCTGTAGTTTAAACAACTCTAGTTAGACCTTGGTGTACAGTTCTCTCTGAGAGTTCATGATCGTGAAGATTTTGTGTCCAATCTTGGAATAAATTGTACTTGCTCAGCGTAGACCTAGCATAGGTAGAATAAAGTCTCTCCAGAGCATCTTCTGTAAATCGCGTTTACACTCGTTGCCTCATGGACTCTGCGCCAGATGATTGTACTCAGCCCCTCAGAGCCAAGCAATTATGTCGCAATTCGTTGACGTCTCGGTACTGACTCTCTGTCTAGCCTAGAAACTATCACCCTATGTGAAGTCGATCTGACTCGATCCGAGGCTACGGAGAGCCCTTGGAGATACTTCGGCTATCTAATGGTACCATGTCATGGACCAAGACCGAGATCTTGCCCGGACCTGGCTATAAATATGCCTTGACGGACCCCCCGAATATCCATACTCCTCAAGGCCATTGTCTCGATATCTTCTTCCTTGAATACCTTCTAGATTAACATCCATTTCTATTTTAACCCTTTGACCAGCACTTCGCCATGAAAGAGAAATCGCCAGGCAGCGCCGCAGCAAGCGTCCAGATTGCTGAACGCGCCGACAATGTGAACCTTTCCAACAAAGCCGGCTCAGTTGAGAATGCTGGCTGGAGCGAGACAGACACAAAGAACTTGATCCGCAAGATTGACTGGGCGGTCATCCCTATTGTGACTCTGCTCTATCTCCTGTCCTTCCTTGACCGCACCAACATTGGCAACGCCCGTCTCGATACGCTTGAGGCCGACCTTGACATGTCCGGCGTCATGTACAACAATGCCCTGGTCGTGTTCTTCCCTTTCTACGTTGTAGCTGAGATCCCATCCAACATGGCCATGAAGAGGTTCAGGCCATGGATCTGGATCCCCTCGATGATGGTTGCGTGGGGCATTTGCTGCACCTTGATTGGAATTGTTCAGAGCTACCCGGGTCTGCTTGTTGCACGAAGCTTCCTCGGTCTGACTGAAGGTGGCTTGTTTCCTGGAATTGCCTACTAGTAAGTGCCTGAACAGTCATGATTGTCACGTTGTTAGCTCACCTTACTCAGCATCACAATGTGGTATCGACGCCACGAATGCGGCTTTCGCATGGCAATCTTCTTTTCTGCAGCCACAGCTGCAGGTGCATTCGGCGGTTTGCTAGCTCGCGGCATCACGGAGATGCGTGGTGTCGCAGGGCTCTCTGGCTGGCAATGGATCTTCATCATAGAGGGGCTTCTTACAGTTCTGGTTGGTATGTTGACACGCTCTCCTGACAAGCTCTCCAAGCATGATGATGTCGTTTCTGACGATCTTACTCTTGTTAGCGTTGGTATCCTTCAAGATGATGGCCGACTACCCCAAACGAGCGAAGTTCCTAACCGAGGAAGAGCGAAAGTACATCCAAGAGCGCCTGAGGCTCGACCGATCGTCACTAGCGGATGAGTTTGATATGAAGTACGTCTGGGACGCTCTTCGCGACTGGAAGATTTGGGTCCAAATGCTCATGGCCATTGGAATATCCACTGGAGTCTACTCTTACTCTTTGTTCCTGCCAACGATCATTCGCGATCTTGGATACTCCAACACGACCGCTCAACTTATGAGCACTCCTCCATACATCGTGGCATGCAGTGTCTGTGTTGGAGCTGGTTGGTGGGCCGACAAGGTGCAGCAACGGGGCATCTTCATGATTGTCTGTATTGCCATGGCGTAAGTTCCTAAATCCCTGTTCTCTACTGTGGCGATGTGCTAATAGATTGCCAGCGGAGTTGGACTCATTCTGCTCATGGCGGTCCGGCATGCCGGAATCCGATACTTTGGCTGCTTTCTTCTCGCCGCGGGTCTGTTCCCCAGCGTGCCTCAGGGTATTGCCTGGAACAGCAACAATATTGGCGGTGCCCTCAAGCGAGGCGTGGGAATCGCGATGCACGTGAGTTGTGGTAACCTTGGAGGTGTTGTTGCAGCATACCTTTTTCTGAAGAAGGATGCTCCGAGATACTTCCCCGCTCTCGGCACGATCATGGGCTGCCTGACCATGGCGCTCATTCTGGCTGTGGGAATGACCATCCACTTGCGCCGCGAGAATGCTCGGCGAGATGCATCGTACAAACCACCGAGTGAGTACACTGAGGAGGAGAAGAACGCTGAGCGGGAGAGAGGCGATGATGCAAGCTTTTTCCGATATACGATTTAATAGTTTGGTACTTTGAATTAGGAGCTTAGCATAGAATGCCACGTACCATGGATTAAATAGCTGATGTTGAAGCAATCGAATGAATGAAAATGCATGATGCAATCAGTAGTCAATCTCGTAACTTCCGGTGATGAAGATCGCCTCATAGAAAACCTGAACATCACTACAGGAGAGGCAAACCGGTCGCGGTTTGCGCAAAGGAGCCTTGAGTAACGAAGTTGGCTATGGCCAATTTCCCTTTCCTTCATCAACTCTGATCACACCTTCCAGGTTCGAATCTTGCGTGTTGCGAAAGTGTTTGTAGTAGGTAGCGTCGTGGTGGGAGGTGCTTGCTTTGACAATGGTCTCCCAAATAGCCTTCAATCAAACCTTGGATACTTCTTCCAAGTATTTGTTCTTTGGAGGATGGCGGTTTCGGCTCGGACGGTTGGATGATTCTGACACAGCAGCCATGATTGTATCAAGGACAGGTGTAGGTGCAGGCAGATGAGTTGCTGATGCGAGGGGTCTCATGAAGGGCGAGGTGGAGAGGTAGTGGTACTGTGTAGATGGTGTAGGGATGACGGATGGCATCGATTCGCCCGGGGTCGAAGCTGGAGTCACGGTTGCAGCGGGAAGAGGAGTCGATGGGGCAGCAGGTCTGCTCGCGGTGAATTTGGCCTTGATCTCCTCGAATGGCGTATGACCAGAAGATGATGAACGGATCGCTGATGTTGCAGCACCTGGCGTCGACGTTGGTGAGCCAGACCCGGAAACTCCCTTGTCGAGGAAGTTCCAGGAGTCCGGAACAACGATGAAGACGTAGTCCTGCTCGAGGGTCGGCGGCTGCACCATGAGATGATGGCCAAGCAGGCCGGCCACCTTGCTGGTGCAGGTCAGAAAAACATTGCTCTGGAACTGGGTGCCTTGCCTCTTGGCTATCTTCTTGCAAAGTGAGGCCCATGGATGTGCGCGGATGGGGAAGATGATAAAGACCTGGAAGGGATGGAAGCCTCTGTACGGTGTCTTGTTAGGATTTCTAGGAGTAAGAAATGTGGTCAGCTGGATGAAGCTGTAGCACTCGAGTTGGACATCATCCAGGGCGGGCATAGATTCCCTGTGTAGGAGGGTAGGGCCTGGACCTATGATAGGGCTGGTGAAACTGACAATTGGGGATGAAAGAGGAAACTGATCGGTCACAGATAAACTCCGAAGCAATATTCTATAGACAAAGAAGTCAGCGAAAATCGGAAGAGCGGCGGAAAGAGGACGGGACGAATACAGTATACGGCTGATAGCCTTGATCGTGCACTATAAGAGCCGGGATGGTGTATACAAGGAGACTGCTATCTACAGACTCCTCTAGGCCATCTTGACACTCGACGTCCCAGGTCAGCGCGAATGGGTAGACACGACCAGCCATTAAAAACCACTGGTCGAGCCAGTCCTCGGGAACAATCTGCTGATTGTATATGGATAAGTTGAGGCTGAAGAAGATGGAGGGAGACAGATCAGCAGGATCAGTACGCAGGGGTGAGTAATCCAGAGCTGTAAGCCATAGAGGAGTCAGGAGAATGACCCTCGCGATAGTCTCTGCATTCAGGGCCTTGACACAATGCAAGTCTGAAGAGGCAAATCTCGAAGGGCAGCCGGGTTGGACGAAGAACGTTATGGACATATCGCCGCCGGCGCTCCTCTGGCTTGCCAGCGGCTTGCGAGCATGCGGCAGTCCATGAGTCGAGGTAATGGATGCAGCCATTATGGAAGATATTGGTTGGTTGTTCATGTGTCTGCTTTGTTAAGCATTGAGAGACGTGGGTTGGAATGTCGATAGGTGCGAGGAGAAGATGAGAGTCGGCGCAGGTCAAAGTTTAGGGGAAAAGAAGATAAGAGAAGACGGGGATGACTGACGATGTCGGTACAGCTTGTAGGAGTTAAAGTAGAGTCAAGTTGTGGTCGGTCGTCGAGAAGAAGGGTGAAATGAGGGGGAAAATTCGTCTAGCAGAGGGGAAACGGAAACCAATACGGCGAGGATAAAAGAAGGCTCACTTGTTACAATTTTCTGATAGATCTGGATTATTGGAATAAAAAGCTCTTGGCTTTTCTATCTAGTGAGTGAAGAAGGGTCAGTTTCTTAAACATAATATGAATTGAGCCTCTAGGGCTGTTGCGTTGAAGAAATTGCTTTTTAGGAGACATAGATGACACCAACCTCTGACTGAAAGCCCAGACTCGTGGATTGCCAGTTTGAACAGCCCGTGTGGATGGCTAGAAGACCTTCCTTCCGGTTTGATATTTAATGCATGACCTTTTATTCTGTCGGATGTGGCATCACCTGGGTGAGCCAGGCGGTGAGCTTTTGTCTGATGGACATTCGCTATTGGGTACAAGCTTGGTGCTCGGATTGTGTGCAGTTTCAATGGCTGCACGAACTGTCCCAAGAGTAGTCTAGAAACGTTTAAGAACGGTGAGTAGCTGGCCGATCTATCCCCACGTGGATAGGTGTAGATAGATAGATTCCTGGAGAGAGGAGCAGATGGAAGAAGGCGGGGTCAAGAAGATGGATGCGATAGTCTGTCTCAGGTCAGAAGGTGGGCGGGTCAAGCATGACATAGGAGTGAGAAGAAATGGAGGTCTGAATGCTGACGGAGGAGGATAGAGTAGAACACAGCGCATATATTCGTAGCGGGATAATAGGACACAAGCAGAAAGCATCAGATTCAGGCAATTGTGAGGTCACAGCAAGTAAGGGGTCCCTTCTCGCCTCGTTGAAAGGATTGGAATTGGAAGAGCAGGGAACGCAACGATGGAACATGATGCAGACAGAGAGACCGGGTTTCTCACACCTGTAGAGCCCCATGGGGCCAACGTCCGCAGCCCGGCCGATGACGCAGACCAGAGGCATTGTATCGGACCAGGCGATGCAGCCGATGATGATGAGATGCAACAGGAGCCTCACACAGCAGTGGGTATCCCAGTCCCGACATTTCGGCCCATATTGCCAAAGGAAGCGCGGAGGATAGGTGAAGATGAAGGAGGAGGAGGAGCAGCGGGATTGAGTAATCGCCGCGAGGAGTGGTCCAACGGACACAAACGGCAGGTCATCCCCGGTCTCGTTCGTCGCACCAGGATCAGGCGAGGTCGTTCAACAGCGAGGACTGATGGAGAACGTGATGGGAAACGTGATAGAGGACGTGATGGGAAACGTGATAGAGGACGTGATGGAAACGTGATAGAGGACGTGATGGGAAACGTGATAGAGGACGTGATGGGAAACGTGATAGAGGACGTGATGGGAAACGTGATAGAGGACGTGATGGGAAACGTGATAGAGGACGTGATGGGAAACGTGACGGCGGCGTCGACCGAACCAGGGCTCCGCTGCGGCCAATCCAGCCAAAGGCAACCACAGGAATAACCGAAACTGGCGAGCTGGTTTACCCAAGCCCCGGACCGACTCAACAAATCCAAGAGGGCGGGGCACCTACGGAACCTCGCGGTGGTGGCACGCAGAAGGGTCACGAACCCGCGGACGACGGGGGCAAACGTCCTAAGCGACGCACCGGAAGGCCGAGGACCCGAACTCAAGCCTTCATCGTCGGAGGAGTCGCCCTGCGCGGCCGGGAGGAGCGCAAGAA
Organism: Neonectria sp. DH2; assembly: GCA_003934905.1. NCBI lineage: Eukaryota > Fungi > Ascomycota > Sordariomycetes > Hypocreales > Nectriaceae > Neonectria > Neonectria sp. DH2. The sequence goes on along the minus strand of RQWH01000033.1, from coordinate 53,904 downwards.
CAGCACGCGTGGAGAGACATCGCCCCGGCGACGTCACCACCGGTACGGGAGGTCCTGGTAGACAGGTATTCCAGAAGAGGAGGGCTGGGCGTATTTGATTATGTCCTTCATGAATAATAATACAATACACTGATACTTTAGAGTCAAGAAAGGTATCATGAACTGAGTACAAGATGTCTGAGAACGCTTTAAGATATAAATCCGTAATTTAAGAATGCTGGCTCCGTACATTGGTTAGCCTGAAAACCTAGTATCTAATGACAGCTTCCAGAAGATGACCGGAAACCTCGACCAAGAAAAGACATATGAGTATTATTTACGGGGGGAGAACTTTTCATATCGCATGAAAGGAACCCCCATGATATCAGCCTTTATTTGAAGCGCAATAAATCGACCAAAAAACCTAGCATGGCCGATAGTGCCGCCAGTGAACCATAATCCCGAATCTGGTATTCAGATTAGCCCAACTACCACTGTATTACCGTGCATAGTGCGCAATATTTGGGTGTTGCCAATGGAAGGATACTTACGACCTGAGAATTTAAAGGCTGCCCGGATCTCACCTTCACCATCCACACCCCAAAAGTCGTCAATTTCATCGGTGACGCTCTCTCCAACGTATCCGCTAACAAGCTCACGTAGATTTGCGACGAATCCAGTGGCGAATACTATAACATCTGCTTCTAGTTCCGAGCCGTCACTAAACATGAGCCCCTTGAGCGTGTAGCTGATGGGCACAGCGTCTGACTTGATCTTGATCTAATCGCAAGAAAAAACGTTAGTTATGTACTAGGAAATGGAAACCATCAATACAGTTATGTGACATGCAGCTGGGAATAGGTAGCGAATGAACCGCCATGACTCACCAAGCCTTGTGAGATCTTGGCCGACGTTCCCACGTCCACATAGTGGCCGCCAAGCTTCTCGTACAAGACGGATATAATATCACCGAAGCGATCAAGTTTGAAGCCTGCCTTCTCTAACGCGTCGAATCTAGCGCTGTCATCTTTAGCCATGGCGTGGAGCTTAAGCATGGCAACCTTGCGTGATATTGCCAGTGGATTGCAAAAGTTCAACCGATCACCCACTTCCGTGGGGGTGACATGATTATACATGTCTAGCTCTAATCAGTAAAAGCATGATGGATGGAAGTATCAGAGCTGCTACTTACGGGCTGTGGTGGCCAAGTAATGCTCTGCAGGCAAAACCCCTGTGCGAAAGGATTTAATTAAAGTGTTATTGGTAATCTGAAGAAGACTCACAAGTAGCGCCCCTTTGAACCATTGTAACTGAGCTAAGACCGGCGTCAAGCATGTCATCGGCAATATCATGAGCTAAACGAGAAGATGTTCATTAGTGACGAAATATATGCAAATTGAAGAGCACACAGACCAGTATTTGCCGTCCCTATCACCACTCCTTTGAGCCCTGCCCATTTACTGGCAGATTGATAGTCAACTGAATGAAGTATGGCTCCACGAAAAGCTTGCTGTATATCAAAGTTAGGACAGAATTCTTTTGTCGAAAATATTGGAAACGTGAAATCATTTACTTTGTTGTTGTAATTGGGCATCTTGGGTTTGCTTGAGCCGGCCCCAATGGCGAATACGATATGGGACGCTGTCAGGATATGTATACCATCATCCTGTCTGACCTCACACGTCCAGATTTTGTCTGCTAGTGACCAAGAGCTTTTCAGCAGCTCGGTTCCGCACTTGATATTCTATTCATGCTAATCAGCCGTGTCCACAAGAGTATTTCGATAAACTTACAATGCCATGGGCTCTGACGAATCTTTTATGACCATCTGCAACCTGTTCTCGAGTCAGAAACTCCGGAAGGTCTGACCCATACAGCCTTCCGAAAGGGAGATGAGCTATAGAGCCAAGTTAGTCCGGATACGTCGCATATACGAATAGGCTCTTACCATATTCTCGAGCCGTATGCACTAAGTTTTGTTTTCATGATTAGCATGTTTAGCTCTTTATAATGCAGGATAGGAGTCCATTAGTACATTTAACGGCGTCGTAGCGCTTATCCCAGCTGTCCCCCACATTGGGATACTTGTCCAACACAACGTACGAGACACCAAGCGCCTGCAAGTAACCGCCAACGCTAAGACCTGCTTGGCCACCTCCGACAATGACACACTCAAAGTGGGCGTTGTTGAAGGATGAATAAACATCAGTGGCCTTGCTGGAGCCAGCCGTTTCCGTTTTGCCCGGACGCTGGTCCTTTGTCTGAGCTGGGTGGACATCAACTGAGGGTTGACCAGTGAGATGCTCCAGTACAGTCCTAATCATCCATATCTTCCAAGAACCATCCCCATTCAGGTACACAGAAAGGTATCCAGAGCATTCGACCAGCGGGGCGATGGCTGTGGTTTTAAATGTGAAGGGAACATCAATCCAGGAGTGCTCTGAATTGACCTTGACAACCTTTGCCTGATTGCTACGGATGAAAAAGCTTTCTGGCTTGCGTAGCTGACACAAATCAGACCATGCTTCGTAGACGACAAGTTTCGAATAAAATGTTCTGAACGTCCCTGTCAACGCTATCATGTCTCTCCACATAACGTCTTCGTCTAAGTCGTCAAACTTTATACTTGGCAGGCGTTGTTCCCAGGCAGCTGCCGTAGTGCTTGGATTGATGTCATGCGGGTGTTTGCTGATGGGGAGTTTTCCTGGGAGATCCTCCAGGCTCGCATCTAGAACACCAGAACGAGTCATTGTGTCTTCCTAGTGTATCTGGGGGGGGAGGAAGAAAAAAAGACAATCGAATATGTCAATAAAAGATTGAACACCTATCGCATCACATATGAACTATTTTTATGCTGGACAAGTGTGCGAGAAACCTGGGCTTGTGGACTGGGACTAACGGGACCATCTTAGTGGACACTAAATAAATCCGCCGCTGATTGCCACCGGAGTTCCGGTGGTGGCGGGGTCGGTTGGGGAGGATCGATCCGTCGAACCAGTAATCCGAACTCTGTGATTAGAGAAACTACCGGTTGTCGCATTACCGAATACGGCAAAAGTGGAATGAACACTCCGCTAATGCGTAGTGCAATGATGGGCTATACTGGATGTGACACCGGTTACACACATTCTTTGGTGGCCTCAAAAACCTCAGGCGGGCCAAGATGAAGGATAAACTTTTGCTATCCCACATTCGATATATCCGCAAATCCAAGATTGAGTCGATCAATTGCAAAGCCTTCGTCGGAAATGTCGATTATCTTTGTCTTGTCGGCGAGTTTCGCGCTCATCTTAACTTGGGTTATAGGCAATCACGTCCTGCACCCGCTGGCTAGGTTTCCCGGCCCTTTCTTAGCCTCATTGACCAATCTGTGGAAAGTCTACTACACTTGGCGAGGCGAAATAGAAAAGTTGTTATTGGAATTACACGAGAAGCATGATGGGGGGAGCCGCTGACACTCTCGCAAGTCGGACGCGCCGCGATCTCGCCGGCGGAGGCGGCCCGGGTTTTCTAAGCCGGGGGCTAGGCTGCTGCTGGTTCCCTTCCTTTGGTGGCCGAGGCCAAAAGAAGGGTGCCTCCAGCGGGAGGCGAACCCACGACCCTGGCGAGCAGGGCATCCAGGCGGTTAACCACTCCGCCATGGAGGCGTGCTGCCAATGTACTATTAATGAAGAATAACAAGTGATGTTGATAATTCGATATCTGTATTCTGTGAAGGTTTAGGAATAATGTTTGGAACTTCATCACATCGAATCGAATGGCATAAAGTTAGCGCTATTTGCAAATGACGTTATTATAGAGGTGGAGGAGTGGGTATCTACGATGAGCACGCAAGTGTCTTTCCCGGTAGCCTTGAAATTCGAAATCAATCGTCCAAATAACTTGTGGATGGTGCTACATACATAATGAATTCTTCAACATTCCACTGCCTCTACTATGCCTGTTGATAGATTATAAAACCAGCCTGTAACTAATACAGAGGGCTTGATAAGCAGATGGTTCCGTAGATAGTCAACATCAGTTCGGACGCTATTCTTCACAATTTCTGCATCAGACTGCTCGTCACCCTTTCGACAGAAAGGCAGGAAAGAAACAGTCTGCACCCAGGAGCTAGCCCCCTCTCTATACGCTCCAGCAGGTGCCCGAGAATCATTGGCTGTCACCATATCTTTTGTCCACTTGTCCGTATAAAACAAGGACCCGCAATCTTGGAGGGAAAAAGTTAGGGGACAAGTCTTTTGTGCAAGGCAAGCAGGGATATTTGATAAAAGACTTACTAGAATGATGGACAACTTTAATCTCTCTCAATTCACCGGTGGTTTGAATAATGGCGAGAGATCGAATCAAGCCACGGTCGTTTGATCTGCCTCCTCCATTGCGAATAACAATGGCATCATTCTCTTGTAATTCGTAAAAATGCTCTGGGGTGGACCGTGAATCAACACACGTGATGATGGCTGTTCTTGAACGAGGACCAGGAGTTATTTGTGTGGCATCTCCAACGCCATTTTCACAATACTCTTGATTCGCTTTGACAAAGTCATATTGAACATGTGCTCTCAAGGCTTTGCGACCTAGCTCCGTCGAGGGTCTTATCGGTGAGCCTTGGCTCATTTTCGGGTTTTTCTTTTTCTTCGATGTACTTTCAAGCAACATAAATGGCTTGTTAAGACACTCTATTCATAAGTTCGACGACAATCGGATCTTGAAGCCCGTTTGTCGAGACAAATTCTCTCTTTTATGTCTGAAGCTCTTACCATTGGTTTCTTTCCCTATGGGGAGCTAGTACTTGTGCTGTAGTATTTCGAGAAACAGGTGATGAAGATACCCTGGTCTCCCGGAACGGAGTAGTGGTGGTGGCGGAGATGATGATGGCGGAGATGGTGGCGACGAAGGAGGTGGTGGTGGCGGAGATGACGATGGCGGAGATGGTGGCGACGAAGGAGGTGGTGGTGGCGGAGAAAGTGTAAGCTATGGTGGGGTGCACGTCGGAAGGATCACCACTAACGCCGGGTTCAATCCACGACGCTGAGAGTATGTAAGGACCGATAATAAGCCCAGATAGTCCTCTGGCAGACCGTGAAATTTTAAAGATTCTTTTTAGTTTGGCTGGTCTACTTGGCATCTACAGCATTTTCCACACTGAAGAGCTGACGGATTCATATTTCTACGTCTGGCAGCATCAGAAGGACAAGCAGTGATATGGATTTGCAAACACCTTACAGCGCATACGACTTTGTCGCCGCCAACAAACATTATGCCGACCATCTCTTTCCAGAACGAGATCCATTAGTGGGTAGCCGCTCCAGGGCTATCATCGTTACATGCTGCGATGCTCGATGCAGTCCCGAGCACTTTTTCAAGCTCACAGAACAAGAAGCTACGGTAATTCGAAACGAAGGTGGTAGAGCTGCAGATCCCGGTGTTGTTCGAACCATTGTGCTTCTAAACTGTTTGTTGGCACGGACGAGACAGAATGTTTCCGAAATCATGATTATACATCATACAGGTCAGTAACTGCTCTTAGATATTGATGCCACTATGCTTTCTTACGTCCTAACGCAAACCGCTGTTAGACTGTACTGCTCTAAAATTTACGGATGAACTTATACGCAATTTGATTCTGGAAAATGATCCAAATGCTCCCGGGGGGCCTTGGAAGTCGGGAGCATATCAGGAGGCTGAGGCTGCAGTGTTTCTTCCCTTCCCTGACGGCTCGACTGAAAGAGAAAGGCTCGAGCGCAGTGTAAGAGAGGATGTTCGGTACCTTCAGTTACATCCCTTGTCGAAGCCCTCTATTCCTGTCACTGGCTGGATTTATGATGTAGAAACGAGAAAAGTTGAACGGCTCAGTTGCTGAGGAGTGTATATTAGTAATTGGACATTATTCTGGGCTCAAGATCCGCAAGACAAGAATATTTTATAATTTTGAAACAGCAGATCGCGTTTACTTAAGAAACGGTACGCCGTAATGTATTAATTTGATAAAGCAAAAGCTAGGAGCAGTCACCAGAGATCCAAACTTATATATGCTAAAGAACGACATCGACTGATACATCCACAACCGCAATTCGGACATATTACCAATCCCAAGTATCACGCCTCGACGGCCTCTTCTGCAGCTTCGGCTGCCGCCTGGAACGCCGCCGAGCTCGACAACTCAAGCCCCACCACGGAGTCCGACAATTTGTCTCACTACCTCGAGACAACACACACAAACCGCTGGGTCAAACGGTACAGAGCTTGCCTTGAGGCCGTGGAACGAGGCGATCATCTCTTCCGCAAAGCAGCGTTCCAGTCGCCTTGGGCTTTTCTCCTGTGAAGGTTTTCCCCAAACGGCTTTGGTCGCAGCTCTCGGCGTTGTCGGGCCTTTCAAGCAGAACCGCGGCGCACCAAAGCGCAGCTCCTGCATAGAAGACATAGAAGGATTCGCTGGGCGAGTTGAAGGGAAAATGCTGATTAGCGGAGAAAAGTTTCGGCCTATCGTATTCCTCCCTTGGCTTCCCCGCATATACCTCGGCCATACGACAGCCAGCCACCCCCTCTTCACTGATGCCGGGAGTTGCGGTGGAGTTTCGACATACTTGGTGGTGGCTACCGGCCGTCCCGCTTTGAGCTTCTCCACCATGGCCTCCACCTCCACCTCCATCTCCGAGTCCGAATCCGATGCTAGCCTCTTCGCCAAGTGGTCTCTCTCCTTCTGTGTAAGAACTGTTCTTGTAAGGCCTTAAACAGCTCACTATGCTGCTGAATGGGTTATTGTTGCCTTTTCAAGCTCGCCATAACTGATGCAATGAAAGTCAAGGAATATACCTACAGCACCCTGGGAGGAGATGTCCCTCTGACGGCAGATGTCTATTACGAGCCTCTAGATGAAACTGATGACAAACCTGCCAAGCCACTATGTACGTTGTTGCAAGATATTTCCCCCCTCGATGGTGATAATGGCGAAGCTAATGGGTATTCCCCAGTTCTACTCATATACGGAGGAGGCTTCGTGACCGGATCCAAAGCAGCAGTGTCTAAGGCGCAGGTTGCGTCACTCGTACAGGAGTTTGGCTTCGCTGTTGTTGTTCCCGACTACCGCCATTGCCCAACGGTGTCGGTCTTTGATGGACCTGTCACGGACATCCTCAACTGCTACGCGTGGGCTCGTGACGAGCTCTCCGGGTTGTTGGGCCCCGACGTCGGTGTCTCGGTCGACGGCGGCAGGATTGCAGTGATGGGCTCTTCAGCCGGCGGGCTTCTTGCTTTGCACCTGGTAAGTTTTTCTTTCAAATTGAGGCCTCAATAGGCGTCAAGAGCTAAGGAAAGGTGGCCCTAGGCAGCTGCTACACCGCCACCTAGAGCCATCATCGCCTTCTACTCGGCCATGTACCTGGAGGATGAGTTCTGGCACTCGCCAATGGAAGTCATGTCCAAAGTCCCATCATTTCCAGAGGACTTTCTGAATGAGGTCACCAAGGAGGGAATCGTCACTGCCGCCCCCTCAGCTTTCAAGAAAGTCCCTGGGAACCCAAGACCAATTCCAGACTTGTCCAGGCCTAGGGTTGCTTGGCTTCTTAGTAACTTGCGTGATGGGACCTGGCTTCGGAGAGTGGTCCAGGACGGCGACTACCATCGTGTTGACCCAAGCGAGTTCTTCTCGGACAAGTTCCCTCCAACATGCTTTGTCCACGGCACCGAGGACAGGATGTGTCTCCCAAGATTCTCAAACAAGGCACATGAGACCTTGCGATCTCAGAATGTAGATAGCAAATTGCTGCTTGCCGAGGGTGCGGGACATGATTTTGAATTGTCCATGTCTGCGGACCATCCTCTCTTCTCGATCGTTCGCGAGGCTCATCGCTTTGCCGCAGAACGGGTCTAGGCCGCCCTCCAAGCTCTTTAGATAGCCAGAGACAGACTAGAGACAAGACAACTGCCGTTTCGCTCCCTTTTACTTGAGTAGTCGATCACCAGAACCTTGGTGCGTACGGCTCCGTGAAGCCTGGATGTAGACACCTGTCCAAGCTCCTGTCGGTACGGCCGCTTAGGATCAAGGCGGCACTGGTGCGGCTCAAGCGGCATAAGCCTGTCGCACGGCACAGATACATGACTTGCTGACGACCGGGCAGAAGGTCCTAGTGAATCGGACAATAAATGATTCTTGATTTCCCTATCTAATCACGGTCTAATTGTTAGTCTTTTATAGTTAGAGTCTGCTGCCAGAGCTGAGACTGCTGTGTGTTTGATCCTTCGGATAGTCTCTATCCGTCTCAGATAGCCCCTATCCGTGTGACACTATTGAATGAGCGACCTGATCTTGTCAAACACTCTTTATAGAAATATCAGCATCGATGTCGAGGAGCTTGAGAGCTGGGAGGCGCCATCACACGGGGTGCCCTCACAGATGTATGACCGACTGGAGCGCAACGAGCCATCAGCGAGAGAGAACATTCAGAGGGCTCATGTTGTTCCGCCAATAGAACGGGGTCTCGAAGGTGCTGGACCGACGGATATACGCGACATTCTCGCGTCGTTAGAGGATGGTGAGAAGGAGAGCGATGATGCTGCGGCTCGAAGGGGACGGCAAGACCCGGCCAGACTCGGCCGAGGAAGGGAGGTGTTGAGGCCCAGTATCGTATCATCTGGCAGGTTGCCATTGCCTATGAGTTCCTTCTAGCAACACTGGAGAAAGCGAGGATCGACGGGGCTGATTGGCCTGAACCTAGTTATTATGCCTCGTGCACCAATCCAGCGTGGTTGAAACTAAACAAGTACTATACGAAACTTGACGAAACGCCGGTGTATTACGCCGCCACAGTTCTCCATCCGCGTATACAATGGGCGGTCTTGGCAAAGGCGTATGGCGGGAAGGAGGATTGGCTGCATACGGCTCGCCAACTTGTCCAATCTCTGTGGGAAGAGGAATATCGTGACCTTCCGGCCCAATGGGAAATTGTGAACAGCACTCTCCCTATATCTGTGTGGGCGGGAGAGCTTAATCCCTTTGACTCGTTTCAGGACGAGCTCGTATCATCCACAAACTACGAGAAGGAACTACTCACAGATGAACTGGCGAGGTGGCTATCTACGACGCAGGATATATACACGAAGTATGGCAACCCGTTGGAGTATTGGTCTACGAGGCGATTTGAGTATCCTCGTGTAGCCAAAATGGCCATTGACATTTTATCAGTCCCCGCGATGGCGGCTGAGTGCGAAAGGACTTTTTCATCCGCTGGCAGCATGGTTTCCCCTAAGCGGTCTCGTCTGGATGCGAGCACGATTGCAGTCACCCAAACAGTAAGGTCGTGGTTCAGAGCAGGGCTTTTGGAAGGATATGATGGGCTCCTTCAGGAAATGGGTGATGATATGACGCAGGTAGTGTGTTGTTGAAGCACACCCTAATACGGTAAAAGGTGGATACCATCTATCTACAAAAATCTTGTTAGATTGGATTATGTACACATTATCTCCAGGGTGGTCATGTGACCACCTTGGTGGTCAACAGACAGCTCGCAAAACCTTTGCCGGCGGTAGCCCGAACAGGAAGGCGGTCAACGAAGGAGATATCCCCTGAACACCACAGAGATAGCCCAGGGAGAGAGAGACAGACACAATACAAGTCATCTGAGTGCCACGCTAGCTTTCTGACCAATTCACCCAGCAGACTGGGTCTCCTCCAGCTCTCACACAGCAGTCGGAGATCCGGGTGGTGTGCTGGAGTTTTCGCCAAATACCAACAGTGCTACCACCCGCAACTCCGGGCCCACCACACGCATCTCCGACTTGGCGCCACGTGTACCGCGTCCGGGGAAAGCCGGTTTTGGTTGAGCAATCCACAGCGGGTCAACGGGCGGTATCACGGGGGGCAGTTGCTGTTAGATTGGCGCTTGTGATCACGAGCCCGAATCTCTGGTTTGGACAGAACAGATACGTGTATATACAAACAGATCCGATCATCTAGGGGCTTTTTCACGAACCCTCCTCCTCTTCTCCAACGTGAAGATCGCTCCATAACGAGTGTTAGTCCGAAAAGTTATCACCTTACAAATTGATCAGTATGTCCTCCACCAAGCCCACAGTACTCATCTTCTCAGGCGCCTTTCACCAAGCGTCATGCATGGACCTATTCGTTAGCAAGCTCCAGGATGCAGGATTCCCAGCTGAGGCATACGGGTTGCACGCTGTTGGTAATCCAGAGGTCGTGATCGAGGATGACACGCAGTATATGAGATCCGTCATCACGCCTCATCTCGACGAGGGCAAGAATGTGGTGTTTGTCATGCATTCGTTTGCTGGGATCGCTGGAAGTGCTGCCATATCGGGTCTGAGCAAGAAGAGCCGCGAGGCCCGCGGAGGAAAGGGCGGCATCGCTGGTGTGGTGTACTTGTCAGCTTTAATTCCCAAGGAGGGATTGTCTGCATTTGACCTGCTTGGGGACGGCTACGCACCATGGCACATCGTGGATGTATGCCCATACTTATCATTTAGAATGTTTCAAGACACGAACTAATAGCTCCCGCAGGAAACGGCGGGACTGGTTTATGCCCACGACCCGGTCAACACCTTTTACAAAGACGTTGATGCTGATCTGGCTGCCGAGCACATCAAGACGCTCAAGGGCCATTCGATCAATTCCATGAAGACAGTGCCTTCGTCTGTGGGCTGCAAAGAGAAGGACTACGATGGATGTCGCGCGTATATTCGCTGCCTAGAAGACGGTGCTTTACCGCTGGAGGCCCAGGATGCGTTCATAGGAATGTCTGGCGTTGAGTGGATCGTCAAATCTCTGCCCACGTCTCATAGTCCTTTCCTATCAAGGCCCGACGAGACTGCCAAGGTAATCGAGCAGTTGGTCGAGGAGTTTCAGTCTGCTCAATGAAGTGAGCAGCATGCTTTGGGGTTGGGAGACTGGAGGGTGAGGATGAGACTTGTATGTCTTTGCGATGTGTAGTGCACCAAAATGGAATGCTGTCATAAATGATGGTGTTCAAGTTCAGATAGCATAGGACTATACTATTATGGCTCAGATAGGGAGTCCAAATGAATGAGATGCACGACGGCTAATATTGGCAGTACATAACTACCGGTATGTATTTGTAGATTAACCCTCTCGGCAACTACTTGCATGCATATTCCTCAGTTGCATAGAACACCACGTAGGGATCATAAATGCTCAGCGTGTCTTCTATGTAGGCATACACCCATCACTCCTGGGAAGCAGCACCGGTTGCGAGAAAATCGGGTGATCTGCAGGGATTGTGGTGGCGGACGAAGGCGGGTATTTGATTTTCTCGACTCGCACCGGACGATGACAGGTTGGATGGGCCCCGAAACGCCGTGTGTTACCATCGAACTCGACGCAATGGGGCAACGGGGCAGCCATTGCCTACCGCCTTTCCCAGAACCACGTCAAGATCTTTGGGTGCGACCTCAACATCGAGGCTGCAAAGAACACACAGTCCCGCCTCCCTGGCCGTTGTGATGCCATGGTGGCCGACGTCACCTCGGCTGACGATGTCGCCAAGGTTGTCAACGCGTGCTTAGACAAGCATGGGCGCATTGACATTCTGGTCAACAACGTTGGATATCCCATTCTAGGCAACGCCGTCACACTTGATGAAGAGGCCTGGAACAAGCAGATCAGCGTCAACCTCAAAAGTGTCTACCTAAGCTGCCATCTTGTTCTCCCCATCATGGAGAAGCAGGGATCCGGCACTGTCATCAACAATGCCTCGATCGCCGGCCTACGTTACCTCGGCAAGCCTCAAGTCGCCTACAACAGCGCCAAAGCCGCCGTGATTCGCTTCACTCAAGTAACTGCCGCTGAGTTTGCCGGCAAAGGTATTACCTTGAACTGCGTTGTACTGGGGCTGATACTCACGCCGTTGGTGGAGCGGTGGGAACACAGCAACAATGAAATTGAGAGGAGGATGTTCCACCAACTCACAAATAGCAATGTTCCGATGGGGAAGATGGGGAGCGCTTTTGATGTGGCGAATGCTGTTTTATTCCTCAGTAGCGAGGGCGCTAGGTATATGACTGGTCAATCTCTAGTACTGGATGGCGGCCTTGTCGTCTCAACGGGTACCACCTGAAAGCCTCCAATGCTCGTCCGACGGGATATGAGAACACTCTAATCTTCTAGGTCATCTCTTGCCAGTATGAGACGAGTAGTTGGACGCGGACACAATTGATCCATTTCGCCTGTTCTGCGAGTATAGCACAACATGTTGGTGATGTCATGTTACGCTGGTGATAACTATAGAGCCTTTGAAGTAGGGAACAACCACCGAGGACAATTAGCAGTTAGTTCTCTGGCAAAACCCAGCTCAGTTTCACCTACATCTCTCCAGGTCTGGCTACTCAAACAGTGTTGTCAACGAACCACCAATCTCTCCGACAGCATCTTGGCCAGGCCGTACGGCATGGCCGATCTTCTTCCGAGCAACCAGAGGGCGTCAATGAAATGTTTTACGTGGTCTTCAACTTCCTTCATCTCGATGGGGGGACCCTAACAAGCTCCGGATAGGCAAGCCCGATCGGGCCCATCAGACCCCCGGTCCCCCCGGCGGCAGCCGAAGTCTAATCCGAAGGCCGGAATGTTGTGATACCGGTCTCAAGGTCATCCTATGATTTGACAAGAGGGTACAAAAGAACGGGACTCTGAATACATCAGCATCCGAATTAAGGATCGAAAGCGCACTTTGCCCTGCTCTCCACGCACCACGATGCGGTGGTTCATCACCCCGGCACCGCTTCTGCGGCTTGTAGCCCTGCTGTCGCTCTTGGGCACCGCCGCCTGCAATCCCGGTTTCGAGTCGCGAATGAAAGCGGCACTCGACCAAGTCTTTGGCAACGACACCAGCGCACGCGTCCTCCTAGTTCGCCACTTCAAATCCAGTGAATTTATGCTCCCAACTAGAGACCCCAAATGGTTGCCCATCCTCAAGGTGCCCCGAGCCCAGCACGGCGTCACCGTGGTCAAGTTCTTCATCTGGGTCAACTGGGCCGCACCCGAGCAGCCATCCCCCAACTCTGGCACGGACGTTGGCATTGAGATCTGGTTCCCCGACGACCTCGCCTGGAATGGACGCATCTATAGCCACGCCGCGGGTGGCTTCCAGGGCGACACTCAGGTCACCGAGCTCGACTACTCTTCATCCGAGACTTGGAAAGGGCGGTATACGTCGCAGGTGGCCTCGGAGCTGGGATACGTATCTGGGGTCACTAACGGGGCCTAGTCCAACCCGAGAGGCATCGAGGACATGCATTGCCTGCTTAACGACGATGGGACTTGGAACATGGAAGGCAGGAAGAACGCCAACTGGCAGGCCACGCACCTCCTATCAGTCAAGTCCAAGGAGATCGCAAAGGCCTACTACGGAAAGCAAGCTCATCACTCATATCTCTTTGGCTGCTCTACCAGGGGTCGTGCCGTATACAAACGATACAAAAGTTTCCCGGGGATTATGACGGCTTCCTCTCTGCCTGCCCGTCCATCAACCAGGGGCGCCTAGTTACGGCCTTGGGCCACCCATTCATCGTCATGAACAACCATCTGCACAACGACACCGCATTTACCGCTGTGCAACTGGATGTAGTCGTGCAAAGAGCCCTCCACCTTGGCGACACCGACGTCACTGGCAAACACGATGAGTACTTCAACACAACCAACAACAGGTATGATCCGACAAAGGACCTTTCGCTTCTGTCTACGCAGGAGGGAGGTCGCTGCACACAGGCTTGGGCTTTCACCAGACGCCAGCTAGAAGCCATCAACCAAATCTGGTACGGACCAACCTTGGACGGCTCCATTCCTGATCCGTCCGTGTCCACTGGAGCAGATTGGAAACGGCCAAGTGATTAGATCTGGTGGGGCAAGCTCCGCGGGCCCTTGATCGCCTTTGCCCAGGAGAAGCGCCCCATCGTCGGCAACATGTTCGCTGTCTTGTTCAAAGACCCCTCGCTAGCTCCGGAAATCTGGGATCACCCGCTCGGCAACAGCACCAATGCGTGGGCGACTTTGCTCGTACGAGAAATATGCGCATACTATGTTGGAGGCAGAACGCATTGACGCGGAGTTCTTCCAGATGGCTTCCAACGATCCTGACCTGCGGCTGTAAAAGATGCTGGTGTCAAGATGATTACCTACCATGCCTTGGCTGACCCTGGCGTCGCCCCTCAAAACTCCATCAGCTACTATCATGAGTCTTCCGAGCTGATTGGCCGTGACAAGGTGGATGACTTCCACCGCCTCTTCCTGGTCCCCGGCCAAGATCATTGTAACAGGGCCTCGGGCGTTGCTGGGAGTGCCAACCCACCCATCCCGACGGTGGAGGAGTGGCTTGATCTCCTGGTGAATTGGGTGGAGCATGATAAGGCGCCTGATCATATCGTCGCTCACTCGGTGGATAACACGGCCAGCAGGCCAATTTGCATGTACCCCAGAATGGACAAGTACGACGGCCATGGAGATGTTAACAAGGCGCCAAGCTTCAACTGCGAGGAATCCTTCTACAAAGTTGAATGAGAACGGTGGGGTAGCCACTACCTTCCAATTAAGCTTCTACATAGCCTCTTATATTACGATTTCTTTGACCCTACAGAGATTAGTCGATAGAGGGCATTAGATGACAGCGCCAAAAGCTCAATCCACTCTATGTTCAAGCCAAGCATGGTAGTGGCCACGTAGACAACGCAGAGTGAACCAGAAGTCGAGTAGGTTGCGTAGATAGGCTCGGTTAGCTACTAAGAACTAGGTCAACGGAGGTAATTTATATGCAACGTCCTCCCACTTTGTCCCAGTCCTAACTTAAACCACTAATAACTAGCCAGTATTAGAAAAGTAACCTCTTCGGTAATTAAGCTACAATTATAATTAAAAATAGCTAGGTCAAGCTCCTCTATCTACCCCTATTCAATCACCAAGAGCCTCGCTTATAACCCTCTGCTTTAACTACAATCGGCTTGGTCAAGTAAGCCCTCAATAGTTGTAGCACTTAAGCCTTGGAGAACTCCCTTCCCCCATTTTAGTACCTTGTCCTCCGGACATTGGTTCACATTTGTAAACCCCATGAGTCGCATCTGATCAACAGCCACGTCGGGATCATTCGCCCCCAGTCCTTTCACAATAGAGTCCACGACTTCAGTGATAGTTACAGGCCTAGACTTCCATCCTGGATCGCGCCTTTTCATGAGTGCGAAAAGGTCTTTGTAGGCAAGAGTCTCCCCACCCAGATGCGTAACCTCTGGCAATGCGGACCCAGTCTGAATGCTATGCCTAAGCACTTCGACGGTCGCATTAGCGACATCATTCAAGGAAGTCAAAGTGATCTTCTGCGAGCCATCGCCGTAGACGTCAAAAACTTGGGAGTTGTGATCCATCACCCACGCCTGTCCAATTTCGCGAAGTGGGTTCTTGTTCTGAGGCAAGACATATTGCATAAACCAGCCATGGCACACCATGGTCCACTTGACATTTGTTTGAGACCTCAGTTTGGTGCGGACTACCTCATGTGTCGCAGCACTGAACATAGGCTGGTCAGGGAAATCCTCGATGTTAACATTCCATTCCGACGGAACGTAGTGTTTGCAACTGGGTGACTGTGTGCATGCCTCCAGAATGTTGGAATGAGACGAAATGTAGAAATCGTTTGGACCACTGAGGGTTGAGACAACGGCGTCGCAATCGTACAGATGTTGTTTGAGGTTTTCAACAGAGTAATCCGTCACACGAATCTCTGCCTTAAGGTCCTCGAGTTGGGTTTTTGGAGACGAGGTGAGGATAACGATATCGTCTTCCAATTTGGCAAACTCTTTGGCGAAGACTATACCAACATCACCACTACCGGCAAGCGCAATTTTCATAATGTTGGTGAGGAACGAGTGGGAAGAGAATAGTGCAGTTTAGAACAAATAGTTTCGAAGGGGATTAAGTAGGAAATGATGACAGTGACATTAATGACAGCACAGAGACTGACGATTTATCGTTAAGCCGAGTGAAAGGCCAACTCACTCTGGTGCATTAAGTACGAACCCTTCCACGGTATCGGGCTAGATTTTGGCTTTGCGTAATCCTTGGCAGGGCCAAGATGACTTTCCCCTTTCAGACAATTCGCGAGCTCTGACTGGGATGCTTTGTTAAAACTGGGCCAGCAACCCATGACCCCACTTGGCAATCTCACTAACGCTCGGGTTGGCTACATACCAAGTGGCAAGAGGATCCGGTGGAGAACCCCTGGGACCCAACTCATACACACTTGCGCGGAGAAGCGGAAGGGATCGCTGGCCGGCTGTCACGCAGGCCATTCCTGTTGACCTGTACCCATACATAGGCCCCTCCTCAATGAGGAGACGGGCTGCTTAAGTCACTTAGTTAAGCCCCTGGGTACATAATGCCCATGCTTTCACAATGTAACTTGAGCAAAAAAATGGCTTCTTAGATTCGTTTTCATGCCAAGAGATCTACTTTTAGCATTATCATGAAAACATACGTTCTTGGTGGGGCTAATAGGTTACTAGGTATTATCCCACCACTTAAAGAATCACACCACTTAATTAGCCTGGACCCCTCATTGTAACCCCCTTGGAGGTTTTTACGCACACTTGAGATACCTGGACAAACAAGACACACATAATGCAACGTTACTTGTGCGTGTGAATTAGCCTTCTGCCCCCTGATTAGAAAACTTCCTATTTTGGCCAAAAAACGAGGGAGTTTTGCCACGAGTGGGGAAATAGGGGCAGCGATTGATCGCTGAAGTCGGGCTCAAGAAAGTAGCTCTACCTTTTGTAGTGGCGAGCTTGGGATTCTGATCGGCTTCTTCCTGGTGCAAACTAATGATTGATAGCCTGACGCTATGCCTTGCTTTCCTCAACGAGAGAGATACTGACTGGCGAATGCTTAACTCCATTTCAGATGTTTAAGACCCTTCTAGTATTATTTATGAGAAGAATTCTGGTTATAGATTTCCGTTATTAATTCCAGTGTGTACAGTAGTATGCTGCTAGAGAACCTACCCTAGAATATTGACGCTGGGCCCTAAAGCCTCCCCTAGCATACCTGGCCCTGTGACCTTTCCCCTGGTAGTAAGGGCGAGGATTGCTTCAAAGAGGGATATACATAATGTTGTCTAGTGTTTTCAATTGCTTCTTGACATTATGCCTATTGTTAACTTAAACTTGAATCAAATGCAACCATTCCGTTTACATATGTTATCCCATCGTCAGTGAAAGCTTGCATCTAGCAAACTCCATTGTTCATCCGGAGGCCTGCTAACTTATACACCAATGTCGTTTTACCGGCTTGAAATCATGCCGGGACCACGTCTGGATCCCAGCACAGTTCAGCATTCGCGTTATTCATAGAGCTTCCCGACCTAAACCTTATGCTGAAGATGGCTGTGGCTACCGAGAGACCCTGTGTCCCACCTAGGCCAGACAGCGCTTCGCCTGGCCTTATAGACACTGCCATGCTCCGGCCTCGTCCCCACATTCACTAGGCCTACAGAGGACTGTAAGCAACCATTCTCAGACATGTATCTCACCGAGTTTACTCGGTTGCAGCAGTTCTAGTAGCTGCGCGGACACTCCCATCTTTCTTATCACGAGCCGTGCAAGCCGTACGCTTGGAGCCATGAGTGCCACTAATCCCACGGCTGCATCAGTAATTGTTTGTTTCACTCCTCAACCCTGCAACGCCTTATCCATCCCGTCTACTGACTGAATGCTGATGCTACATAGCTTACTGAGTGGTTATTGATAGCCGTAACGGCGGGCTTGATTGCCGCTCGGATCTTGTTAGATTGGATTTTGTACACATCATCTCCAGGGTGGTCATGTGACCACCTTGGTGGTCAACAGACAGCTCGCCTAACCTTTGCCGGCGGTAGCCCGAACAGGAAGGCGGTCAACGAAGGGGATATCCCCTGAACACCACAGAGATAGCCCAGGGAGAGAGAGACAGACACAATACAAGTCATCTGAGTGCCACGCTAGCTTTCTGACATCAGCCGCTCTAGTCGCCCTATATAGGGCTGCTGTGGGAGGCTAAGTGTTGAGTATGGGCGAAGCGGCAGTGCATACTTAAGGAATAGTAGGCGTTAGAGGTAGGTAAGCGCCGAGAGGTGTGGGCAGTATTGTCGAGCTAGTAAGAATTGACGGCAGTCGGGGGAAAAGCCAAGGATACTAGCAAAGTAAAGAAGTGATGTTGATCTAGGCTGACTACCGCTAAAGGTTTCCATACTCAAGGTAAGGCTGAGTTTAAATAAGGCTTTGAGGAGTGCGTCTAGTGGTGATGGGGTATGTTCTACCTCTCTTATATTGCTGCTAGACGGTGCAAACTTATCCCTGTGCCCGTAAGAGAGATGTGGTGGAGGTTTGTTATAGTGACAGTCTTCCTTGGTATTGATATTACATCCTATGGCCTCCTCTCCTTTACCTATTCAACCTTCATCCTTATCTTCATCTTCATCAGAGCCATTATAAATATCTTCTTCGAAATCTTCATCTGAATCCTATATAGAATAGTCTTCTAGATCATTGTGCTCCTCCTCCTCATGACTTCGACTGGATGATAAAGACCATCGTCCTTGGCAGACGTCGACTAGCTCCCATCCAGGATGTTCCCAGAGGCCTTGGAGTTACTCAAGAAGGCGGGTTCCCAGCTGGACCTGAACCACCTTCATCCGGATTGCCTCTATCATCCAGAAGGCCCGAAAGATAAAGGTAATAAACTGTCTCCATAGATATCGATATTTCTGCTGACTAGCCCGCTCGACAACAAGAGTAAAAGGTCTAGACGGACAGTGTTGCATCTGATAGGAAGGGTGCATTGAGATGTGAATAGAAGGTCTTGTTTTCTATCTGACAGAGGGCTCGTAGCAGCTCCTATATACAAAGATGCCCTTGTTATCCTAGGGGCTGTGATGAGGCCCTTGAGACAGAGGAAGTGACACTCTTCAGACCGGATCGCTAGGGATCCGGGTCTTCGAGACCGGGTCGTCCTAACCGCGGTCTCAACAGCTGATAGATGTGACAGACAGCGATGGGCATCGGTACCGACTAGCCAGCATAGCAAGTTTCGGCCTGGACCTTAGGCGGTCTCCTCGCATCGGTCGAACATAATGTCGATAGCACCCGCGAACAGTGCTAGCATTTTAGTCCATCGCTATGCGGAGGGGCAAGAAAAAGGCTCTATTCGATGGGGTAAGATAGAAGCTAGAAATCAGAGAGTTCTAACTAGTTTCTAATCATATTTGGGATTTATTGATCTTTAGTATTATTTGCTGTCTTCTCTATGGTGTAATCTATAGGTGTTTTATGCGCAAGTGTATAGCTGCTTTATCTACAACGTAAGCAAATCTACATATCTTATAAACAAGAAGGCAATGTAGTAGTAGGCAAGTGAATGGTATAAAGGGTTCTATATTGCAAATAGAGAATGGGAGTATGGTAGTCTGTGGTAATATAGAAGATTGTTAATCAGTTCAGTTAATCCTTTTCTTCTTTAAACCCTTTATTTTACTCTTTTCTTTTTTTATCTTTGTTTCTTTTTCGTTACCCTAAGCTATAACTGGCTACTCTGAGAACCCAACTGTACCCTGGTCAGAGAACCCAACTGTACATGGATTGGAGTGGGACACCAAACCCAACTCTATAAGAGTTGGGTTCGGCATTGATTACTGGGGCGATTTTACTTCGTGGCATTGAACCTACAGAGCCCGTGTCGCAGACAACAGCGGGGCCCTCATTTCAGAGGCGCATATATCTAAACTGGCTTGGTTCTTCCCTCTTTATGTCCCTGTCTTCCGGCTCTATGCCTTGAAGATCATTCCCACGAGCAATTTCACGGCTGAGTTGCTGTTGGTGGATTAGGTTGAAGTTGCACTCCCCAATGACCCTAAACCTCGTTTCCCCTCATTGTTCAGGACGGACGGACGGCTTCATTTGCAGCAAAGTTGCCACGATTGTATGGAGTTCCATTGAGTCTGGCAAGAATCAGATTCTCTTGGCAGAGGGCGTTCTCCAGGTGTGTTTGAGCGTCGATCCACAAGTTGGGCGAGAGGTATCTAACCATTATTTCATCAATTTGTTCGTCATACCCATCAAAACAGAGTTCATCGAGTAGATCAAGCAGTCTTTAGAGCATATCGTCAGATAACAAAGTAACAGATGAAGCATTATGCCTCTGGTGCATGTTGCTATGTTCAGCATAGTATGTAGTTCTCAATATGAAGTAGCCTTATGCCAAAAAAGATCCCACTCTAACGCCATCCCCACCAATTGAGCACCTTTGTTTAAAGTTCATTATTAGCTCCTTCACGTTTCCCTTTCCAAGATCATTCGAGGGGACTGGTGGCCATTTGCCACTAAATTCATCAATCATGTCTAACTTCGCCAAAGCTAAGCTGAAAAACTCGTGGGAATGCCGAGGGAACCCGGAAAGCATTGCAGGCTCGTTCTGGGAGAGTGAGGAATGACTGTCACCACATGATCGTGGATGCTGCGTGTCATGTTCCCACATCTTTAGCCACTTATCCAAACCTTGGAAGAGAGAAGCGATTGTGCTCGAGGAGAGCAAGTAAGATCTCTCCTGATAAAAGATTATAGAGTGAAACGCTGTTCGATCGCGTGTAGACATGATTAGCAACGTGGGAAGCTACTTTGAGTCAAGATGACCATACCTGAGATGAGGATGAAGCCGTTCAACCCCGTCATTGCCGGCAGCCGGAGACTCGTACTTGGTGAATTGTCACATAGCATTTCCACGGCTTGAGAGACAAATGTATGTCTCATCTTTGGATAATCTGGGCAATGGTGTCTGACGGAGTTGACAAAATCCTCTCTGTCGCGAACCCAAAAGCAAACATCAGGGCAGGGGAAGGGAAATGCCAGGTCCGGGATGGTGACGTGAGGGGGGGTATTGTGAAAGATGGTGAAAGCGTTGTCGAGAAGGAAAATAAAGGTCTTCGTCCTGCGAAATAGAATCTATTAGCTTCTGCTCTCCTTTTACAGGTTAGGCAGAATTTAGGAAAAAGTCTTGTACCGTATCAATTGCTCTTCAATGATAAAATTCCTCCAATGCTGCCTCATGTCAAGGGGATCGGGCTCATCACTGAAGTCCACCTCAAGAACTTCCATCTCTCGGGACGCCTTAGTTGAGATATCAGCTGTGCCTAGCTTGACTGTTTTCGTCGATATATTGGCATACCTGCACAAGATGAGGATACCGGAGCTCTCTAACCCTCAATCGAGCTGATTCAGTCCCTTCCCAGGTTTGGAGCACGCATATGAGAAGGGCGGTCTGTAGGAACCGCAGTTTGGTCAGTCGTGACAGCAGCGGTTCGGTTCCGCTAGCAGCTCTATCTCTCGAAAGCCATGGCAGCGAAAATATAAGCGCCTCGGTTGGATCCAGCAATTGCCGCGCCTTGTCGGCATCCAAACTATCAAAAGACACGCAAGCGCCGAGAAGGCTCATGACCATTATCATCTCTGCCGGAATCTGAAGCAGGTCCAAACTGGGATGGTGTATGATAGGGCAGTGGTAATGCCATCTCGTCCAGTACGTGTTCAGCAATCTGTGTAGGCTCTTGGGGTTGAACAGTTCAATGCATTGATCTGTGGCACTTTGGTCATTACATACGGGCCTATTGGTACTTGGCCGTGACGGATGAAGGAGCCTTTCCCAAATTGCCTTTGCCTGAGGCAATAGGGGGTCAAACAACCACTGAACGGTCTGAATTAGATGACTAGGGTTTGTTGGGTCCTGGCAATGCGTGTCGACAAGGTCGTCGCTTGCTGCGTTGGCAATTGAAACGAGACCATCGAGGTCGAACGTCGGATACTCGACCTCAAAAGACGTCGTAAAATTGAACACTCGGTTGATACCGCCGCCCATCTCGAAGTTCAGAAGAAATTCAAACGTTTCTGTTTGTAAATCATGAAATCCTACCTGGATGCCGAGTCTTTGTGGACGGGTGCCGGAAGGATTGAGTCGGCTATTTGCTAATGGGGAAAGCGGCCAAGTCCATGGCACTGGGTGTGATGGCGAATCTGACTCCGCGATGCTAGCCACTGCTCTCTTACCCTCGGTGGAGGAGATAAGGCAGCCCAACGTGCCAACGTCTTCCTCCGCATCTGACAGAGCAGCAGCCGCTCCTCGGCCCTCACCACCACAGCTAAGCGAGTGCATTACATCCTCGAACCAGGCCACAGAACCTTGATTCAAATCCATGCTTTCCTGTGGGCTCATCCTGCGATATGAGCAGGACAGCCCTTTGAGGAAGCATGTGCTGCACGGGACTTCGAGGCTGCACGCCCGCTTGCTCGTCGCACACTGATCGCATGCGCGCCGCTTTCTTCCCCGGAGCTCCGGACCAGGCATGGGCTGTCCGGTAGCCTCTCGAAGGAAGCACGACTTCCAATGCTTTCGTAAAGAGTCCCTAGGGGTCATGTCAGACTGGGAGATAACTCGACAAGGGGCGCGATTTGATGGACTTGCCTACGAGAGTAGGTGGACAGGCAGTATGAGCACTGGAACCCCTCGTGGGGATGATCTGCGGCCGATTAGTCGCTAGGCTCGATCCTGGAGGAACGGGGAGAACTGTTCACGAGAACGTTGATGCCGCCGCAAATGCGCAGCGCGCGAGAAAGAAGTCGGGCAGTGATCGCATACAAGACTGGACACATCCATGGTTGTGGGTATCATAATACGTTGACTTGTCTTGAAAGACGTGAGGATGCAAGCGCGGATGGAGGAGATAGCCCCCGGTCCGCTGAGTCCACTTCCTGCCGGCTCCACTCGGCGGAGAGGAAAAAAGGGGAAAAGTGAGGCCGAGATGACGTAAAGTTGCTCTATTAGTAATCGACGGGGTCTGAGACGCTGAGTCCTTTCTCTTTTTAAGCCGAACCTAACCTGGCTTCGGTTTCCCCGCATTGCCACTTTCCGAACTTTCTCCACATCGCCCCGCCTTGTCCCCATGCCGACTGGGTCTCTCCGCGGGGAGGAGTCCCAAAGGTGCTTGGTCAAGACGCCACAAACGTTATTCGAGCACGAGCAAAAACTCTCGTTGGCTGACATACCATACGCGGAGCGTTCATATAGTGGGAGAAAACTAGTAAATCTTGCGGGTATTTGCCGCAGCTCGTCTCTGCTAGACATCGCCCCCTATCCCCTAGGGGTTAGCCCTGGTCATTCTCCGCCCGCTGCCCTGAAGCCATCACATCCAACAGACTAAAAGGTCATATATTTGATCAAACCGGAAGGAAGGTCTTCCAGCTTTCAGCAAGGCTGTTCAGACCAGCAGGCCGGAAGTCCGAACTTCCAGTCGGAGGTTGGTGTCTATGTTTCCCAAAAAGCAAGTTTTTCAACACAACAGCCCCCGGAGGCCCAATTCACCCTAGGTATAACAAACCGACCTATTTCCACTCATTAGATAGAAAACCAAGAGTTTCTTTGACAATCAATTCATCGCTGGATGTGACAGAAGCCATGCGTATCCGTAAGTCATTCATGCTTTCTGTGGGGAGCTTTCCTAAGCGACACAGCTCTGAGCAATGAGCTTGATCCCTCTAGAGATTGTCCAATTGCTCTCAACCTGTTTGTCAAATGGATCATATCATTCTTCTAATTCCTTCCGAACCGGCCTCAGTCCTTTGATATCGGACCTTCCTAGCCCCTTCGTTCCAACGACAACATAACCGCATTCCTCTATGGTCCCTGTTTCTAGCTGTTTCCTGCATCTCATTTTATGTAAAATAAGGCCTCCTTTCCCCCTAGAATAGAGAGAACTAAAAGCTTCTCTAACTTCAATTTTGCCCTCAACTTCATGTGACAACGTTTGCTGTCTGCAATTTCTAGTTACCATATCCCAAACGGTAGTGATTGGCAATAGACTCGAACGAATAAGCACAAGGTGGGTACGGTGGAATATTTCTGCGGCTTCATTTTGCCGTGGTCTTGGGACGCAGGCACACTACCATCATAATGCGAGTTGCTGAGCTTAGCGTGGGAAACCAGAGTCACATAAATAAAGGCAGCTCGTAGAAGAATCCCTTTCCCTCTCAAGACACTTGAACGGCATTGCGATCTGATCACAGGGGATTATCGTCCCTAACGTGCGCTAATTCACAAAATGAGATACCTCGCCTGGTTCATAGCTTCAGCCATTTGCAGCTTTGCAGCGACGGTCCTGGGCAAGACCGCGAATGAACCGAAATGGCTTGCTCCAACTCAGAAAGATTCACCTTTCAATTATAAGTATACAGTAAGTAATTTCTCTTTCTTCCCATCTTACCACCATGGTTTGTTCTGCAGTCTGATTTCTCTTTCGTCTCTCCCTTTTTAGCAATGTACTATGCAAACACCACTGCAAGTAGCGCAGAAACTTGTTAGAAAGCCGGTCCAGTATTTGATATTCGTAAGTTCGCTATTCCTGTCAATGGTAGTCTATACGACAACCGAGTTGTTATACATTTTATCACGACCACGACCGGGCCCGATTACCTTGCCGTGACGTACGGCGGTATGGGGGGTTCCCAACGACCCCAATGGTCGCAACCAATTCTGCTCCCCCATTGCCAATCTGCTGACTGGCGAGTTCAAGTACCAACAGCTCATGAGAATCCCAGTCGAGTACAGCAACAGCAACGTGGATATGACTTACGACAACAATTGGCACTGGTATTCGCACTCAAAAGATAATGTTTCGTCAGTCACATGGACCTCGACCATGGATCAAGTCCATTCAGCATCACCTGTGATTTGGCAGGTCCCAATATTTATTACGTCGGGACGGGGACCTACTGGTGGGGAATAGACTATACGAACCAATGGGCCGCACCAGGCGCCGTCACGTCCGGAACAATCACAGCCATAGATCCGGGGCGTTCCGTCAGCTGGTACGATCGCCAATGGGGCATCGGCGTGTCACGGAGCGGCTGGCACTGGTTCCCAATTACTCTCAACGACGGAACGAAGATACGCGCATGGGTAGTGGTGGAGTTTGAAGGCTATCATTACGCATTTGCCACCATCCTCCACGCCGATGGTACAATGGAGACAACCGATATTCTTCCAGACATTCAAAAGATTGACCCTATCACCTCCACAAAGTCCAATATCACCTACCATAAAACCATCATGCTGACTTTTCCGGAGAAGAACGGCTACCTCAACATCACTGCCGCTCAGTTAAACAGTAACGGCTACGGCGAATGCTATACCGAGAACAAGAGCCTCATATTTTTTGACGCATTTGCAACGGTATCTGGCATTTGGGAAGGAAAGTGGGTGATGGGCTGGATTGTGTCGGAGCAGAAGCTCTATTTCGGTTAAAGTGGATTACTGAAATACCAAGGCAAGGAAATGGGGCGCTATACCAGCATGGTGTTGCTACCAAGAGGACAAAGACGTCGCACATTTGAAAAGACTACAACTTCCTTGCTTTCTTAGGGCCGCCCATTTGTGTATCCTTGCTACTTAAAATCCTCTCCTTTTTTCCATGCTTAGAAGAGTAACAAGTTGCTATCTTGTTGGGAGGGGCACACGAGCTCACTCAGCTCGCTCAGCTCCTGGAAGATCCAACTATCATCCAGCTGCTGTTCCCCACTTAGAGAGCTCGTGGGACCAAGTCTGAAGGGGGAGAATCCGTGGTCGAAAGATTCGATGTCGAACCCCGGTAAGTTTCCGTCTGTAGACGCGTTGGCTAATGATGGGAGCTGCAGGAGCTGCTGTTGAGAGTCCCATGCCGACACGATGTTGCTCTGTGTTTTCAGGTATGGCCAACTTGCAGAAGCAGTTGACTGTATTCCCGTTTGGTGAAAGCTGGGTGAACTTTGACTGTCTTGCGCGGCATCCGAGGCTGGCCGGCAATGGACTGTTTGTGTGCTGTCTGCCGCATCGCGACTTGAATGCTGTGTCTTGTCCAATCCGAATCCCTTTATATGCCGCCCGATGTTGCGGAACTGGTCGAGCTTGTTCCAGAGGCGCTTTGAGATGCTGGAGTGTGCAGCGAACGTGTGGATGACGTCCATGGCCAAGCTAATCTCCGGGCTGCAGACATGATCGTAAAGAGGCTCGTTAGTCGCAACGACGATGAGCAGCGAAGCCAACGCCGACTCGAGAAAAAAGTTGTACGTCTGCTGCTGGATTTCATACAGGTCAGAAGACTCTACCAGTCGTGCCAGCACGCGGATGGTGTCCTGAGCGATATCGATGAGCGTGTTGATGCTCGAAGGGTTGAGGAGGCGTCTCTGCGTGCGCGGCATCACGTTGCGGTGCACAACGTTGCGGTGGATGATAATGCGCATCTGGTTTGCGCGCAGATACAGCATCAGGCGCAGTCGCCAGTGGCCCCAAACATGCTCTGCTGGGTCGAACGCCTCCTCGGCGCCGCGGAACTGCAGATTGATGGGTAGGCTCTTGCGCCATTGAAGCACACGGAAGTCGAGCCGGTCACGAATCTCATCTGCCGCGGCCGCCGATGATTCCACGGTCCCCGGTGCCGAGCGCCAGACGTCAGAGGCGATTCGCGTATAGGCTATCATGCTCTTGACATACATAGACGAGAAGATCGAGTCATCCTAGAGGTCGGCATGAGCCACATGTGTTTCGATGTGAGGAATGCCGAGTGTAAGGCTTACCGGTTCTGGTAGATCGTGGTCGATGTCTGCATCTTGGAGGACAAATGGCAGCCCTGAGCCAAAGCTGAAACGTCGCTCAGTGTTGTAGACAGACCAGAACAGTTTGACGGCCTGACAAAGCTCGCTGCGTGTCGGGTAGCGTTTCCTGAGCGTCTCGGATCGATGGAACCCCAACTCCAGCAGCATACGAGCGGCTTCTCCCGTCATTCGCCATGCCAGAACCTCCCGGTCAGAGTGGAAGTAGAAGAATGCCTAGCGTACCCTTGGTCAACGAACAGTTTCATAGAGGTGCTTACTTTCATGAGAATTTACCACCAAGACGAGGAGAACAACATCATGGACATCAGGATTCTCACTCGCTGTTCTATGTCTGACGGCGGAGGCGATCTCTTCTATCCAGCGTGCTCCAACGTCGCTCTGCCCTCCACTTTGGAGAACCATGACTATCGCGACAATGGTCATCAGCTGCTCCTCGCAGCGGTTGCCTATGGTTGTCGGGGTGCTAGGCTTAGGCATCTGGGCGCGGCCGCCTAGCCTCCCTTGTTCGTACACGACGGCGATGTAGTTCCTCAACGGCTCGAGCTCGACAACCGGGTACGACATACTAACCTCTTCCTCGTAGATGGCCACCATATGTAGCAAGGTCTCACAGCCCAAGTCGGCGAGCTTGTCAGCCCTTGTCTCAGGAGGAGCCAGGGCGATGTTCTCAGTCTGGCCGGCAGACGACGATGTTTTTCCGCTGCTTGTGAAACTCGTATCTCGCGATAAATCACTCAACGGCGGGCTGGCCAGATGGATGCTGTATAGATTCGAGACGACGGACTTTGCGCTTGGTGCATTGCACCTGGGGGCCCCTGGCAGGCGCCAAGAGGTTTCTGTCGTGTTGGTGATGGTTGCAAGCGCCTCAGCTCCGGTATCGTGGGACTCCTGCTGCTCGTTCAGGGGCATGCCGAGACTGCCATCATTGCAGCCGTGGGCCACTGGAGTGTTCGAGGGTTGTTCCACGTCGCTATCATGGCCTGGGGCGGGTTGCATAACCTCAATTAGGTTATTCCTACAAATACCAAAAACGCTGCATTAGCAACCAGACTAGCAATGAAGCAGAGGAGGACATCATAAGGACTGAATTGACGCGTGCACTTACCTGTACGATGCTGAAGAGACGAGGCGGGGCTTGCTCCGAGAGGTCTGAAGGTACACGCACTTGATGCGTTTGCCCTTGCAGTACAGGCAGGGTGTTTCGCCGGTGCATTTGATCTTACGGCGCTTGCAGCCTTCGCTGTACACAATGAGCAAGCGCTCGATTGTCTTGCTGGACACACGGAATGGGAAGTGACTGACCATGCAACGTACGTATACGGATTCCGTCGCTTCCGCAACAAACGGGCAGTAGAGGCCGATGGTTGAGGGGATTCCGCCATGGTTCCGATCAAGACCCCGTCGATAATGGAGGACCCAATAACCTCCGCCCGTGTGTTCTATTTCTATTCCCCCTGTTTCTCTCTCGCCCGCGCCGTCGGCATATCCCCGCCATGTGGAGCGCCGGAGAATTCAGGCTGCTCGGACGGCAATAACCCGATTAGGCCAAGTCAACCGTTCATCAGCTATTTTGATTTGAGGTTCACGTTTCTTGACTATAAATTTTCCATTAGAACGGTACTCTTCTCGGCTTAATACTGATATCACGACGAAGGAATCACTACCACATCTCAACGTCGAGTCGCACCCAATCTTTGTCGCCACCGTCATCAGTCCTACCAAAATGGCTTCAAACCCGCCTGGCCCGTGCTGCTTCACAGGCTTCAAGCATGAGGGGAATCCTGTAGGGATCACCGGAATTATCAACGGCGGTCAGTCATGCTTTGTTGCCGTGCCTGATCGAGCAGCATCTATTAATCGATGTGGCATGCTAACTCGGCCCGAAAATAGTCAACACTTACATCGCAGAGCCTAAAGGCACCCAGAAGCCCAAAAAGGCAGTTCTGTTGATCAGCGACGTCTTTGGGGTAGTTCAGAACAGCAAGCTTCTGGCAGATGATTTCGCGGCGAACGGTTACTATTGCGTCCTTCCGGATCTGTTCGAAGGAGAATTTCTTCCCCTTGATGTTTTTAAGAAGGGCACTTTCGACATTCCCGCCTGGGCAAGTCGGCATAGTCCCAAGCAGGTTGATCCAATTGTCGACAAGACCATCAAGTATTTACGTGAGGTCGTTGGAATAGAAAAGATTGCCGGTGCTGGGTACTGTTTCGGCGGCAAGGTACAAGACATCTCATCCATACCCATACCTCATGTCGTCCCTTGCTGGGGCACTTGCTGACAGTGAAGGCTCGCAAATAGTACGTTAGTCGTTTTCTCAAGGACGGAAAGCTAGATGTTGGGTATATATCCCACCCTTCTTACATGTCCTTTGAAGAGCTTGAAAACATTAAGAAGCCCTTGTCCATTGCCGCAGCAGGTAAGTCTGAATACATTTGGTCTCTTTTCTTCCCTCATCAATAACCTGAATACTGATCCATGCCATAAGAGATCGATAACATTTTTACCCGGGAACTGAGACACAAATCGGAAGAGACCCTCGCGGCCGTCGGGCAACCCTATCAGATCAACTTATATAGCGGCGTTGCTCATGGGTTCGCGGTCCGTGGAGACCTCATTCTGCCTCACAATAAGTTTTGCAAAGAGCAGGCCTTTCTGCAGGCGTTGGCGTGGTTTGATCAGTATGTGTAGGTAAATTCTGCTCTTATTATCTAGGTGCCTTGGTGGTTCGCCTCACTCACGGCCTCGGGTTCGGTTACACGGGAGACATTCCTTCGAATGTAGCCATAGCAAGACTCCTTAGACGCCACTGCAAGTTTATATAGATAGTGATAAATCAAAACGTCTCGGAACCTCGTCAGCTTTCTTATGTGTATGCTAAGGATATTGTAACCATGTTGATGGGTTACTCGTTCTAGCCTTACCGACGATCGATCGCTTTCCCAATGGGCGACGTTACCCGAAACACAACCCAATATTCAACAAAAGAACAGTCAATTCTTGGACCAGATGCGCGCAAAGTGAGCGAATAGATCCTTATAGTATTGATACCTGAACTATGATGTGACTTGGGTTTACGATCTAGCTCCGATTGCGTAACAAAGCCAACCGGGTAACTGCAGGCAGGTTACCATACACAGCACGCTTAGGAGGACCCGTGAAGGAATGATAGAACAATTTGACTCAATGAATAGCAATAATTTATTTGACAATTGTCACCACCTGCTATCATGCCGTTGAGACCTTGCAACTGATTTTGTCTCGAACAAAAGTTAAGAATCACAAACTACAGAGATTCCCGAGCACCCTTGTGTGAGAGTGGCCAGATTTCAGGTTCATTGGTGAGGGACCGGCGAGCCCCAATATCTTGAGCATTGACCCAGTTGCCGTGGACTTGCGACTTGACTCGGAACGGGAGAACTGCAAGTGCAATGGGCTTGCTGAAGTCCCGAGTATCGAGGAAGACTAGTTGAGAAATCTGGGCGTTCCGGTCCTCAATGAGCGACATGATCCAGCCATCTCCTTCCGAGCTATCTGGAGATCTCGGAATGAAAGTCGGTTCTTGAGCGAAACAGTTGTCCCCCGGGTAATAGTACTGCTGCTCCCCAGTCTCGGTATTGATCATGGCCAGGCCGTTGAGTCCCTGGAAGACATTGGTAGTGCCATCTGCCTTCTGAGGAATAAAGACGTTGAGAAAGATGATCTTGTACTTTTCAGACATGAATCTCTCATCAATACGAGGGAATTCAGATGGAAGTTCCAGGATGACACTTGGTTCAGGGAGCCAAGTGTCAGAGGGCTGGTGAGGGTCGATAGTCCAGTGAACAAAGTCTGCCTTGGCTTCTCCCTGCGTTGCGTTGCCATCGGACGGAGGGAAGAAGGGGAAGACGTTGCCGTGCACTCGTGTGGTCTCGATGTGGATCATGCCGTTCTCGTCCTCCCACGACCCAGCCGTGTGGATGTTCATGCAGTGGTTCCAGTTGTAAAATCGATACTCGCCCTGCTTCCAGCCAGCCACTGGGGTTTTCCGTCGAGGAACCACCAGAAAACAGGCCGGTCGATCTGGGGTGTATGCCCAGTGGGATCCACCAGTGTTCAGGCGCTCGATGTTGGTCTCGTACGGCCAAAGCATCAGGACAAGCCAGTTCTTGGTGATGCCACAGTCGTGAGTGATGGTGGCCCACGGCGCCTCGATCCATAGCTCCTCTGTCTTGAGGCCGTTGTCGTCAAGAGAGTATGTTACGATATCTTTGGTTGCTGGGCCTTTAGCCTCGTAGCCAAACACGACGAGTTCTCGGGTGAAGGGGTCGACCTTGGGATGGGCAGTGAAGGCTTTCGCTTTGACCTGATCCACAAAGGGATCGTATCGTAAGGTTTCCAGCGTGTCTGGGTCGACCTCGTGGGGATTACCCGCCTCCTCCAGAACCAAGAGCTTATTGGCCCATCGAATGACATTTGTGCTGCCTGTAGAGTCGACCGCAGCCTGCACGCAAGGATGGTGCGACCACGGGTTCTTGTACAAGCCAAAGAGCGACTTACGTGCACGTCGCTCCAGACGATATCTCTCCGTGCCCACATATTTAATCTTGAAGTCGACGTGCCCGTCCTTGATTCGGAAGGCCGAGATCAGGCCGTCCCCATCAATCGGGATGCTCTCGTGCTTCGCCGCGAAACGGTCGAGCGAAATTCGGTAGAAGGTGCCGTCAATCTCGGGCGGGATCTCGCCGTAGACGATGACATCGGCGACCTCGCCCTCGAATCGGAAAGGAAGACCAGATCCGGTCAGATCAGTTGAGATGGGCCATTTGGTTGTCAACCCGAAGCGGGTGCTTGCCAAGATGGAAGCTGACGAGTTGGAAGTCATGTAAAGTAGTGTATTCTTGGCAAACAAAATAAAGGTAAAGCTTTTTTTTTCTCTGTGCTCACTTTGCGGTTCTTAATTGGTCATCGACCGTCTTGTTCATCTCGTTGATTCGTTTCCAACGCTTGCTTGGCCGTCTCTTATATATTCATCTCTCCACACGTGTCCCGCCAATTGAAGAGTGTACGCAAGTATACCTGACATGACTGGAACAGTTATTCCCCGCTCATCAGAAGACACCAGCTGGGTAAACGGCGCAGTGCGTTTCAAGTCTGCGGGGCGCTGGGTTGGACGTGTAGTTACGACAAATCCCGCGAACCTGGTGGATATAAGCCGCAAGTTCGTTGCCACAGGTGCTCGGGTGGCCCTTGCGGGTATAACCCGCAGCATACTATCAGAGGCTACCACGCGGACAAGCCGCAGAAACACAGATGCAAGGAGCTCTCTCCAGCTTTCTCTAGGTTTGGATACCTATCATCCTGCGGAATGCTCCCACAGTTCCGCAGTGTCGATTGGGTACGGCAGCGAAGTGCCACCCGACGCCCGGAAAGCTGGTCATCACGTACCAGGCAGGCCATTGGAGACGCGGGGTAGCCTCAATGGACATATTTCGCGGCAACATTTGGCACCCGCTGCATCCCTACGTTCTCGACTTTTGGCAGTGTTTTCGCCAGGACTTTTGATCAGTGCAGGGACGAGGAGACCCTTTCTCCGCCGTGAGCTTCTAAGCAATACTTGTCATCTACGGAGCCAAGACTTGAAGTCTGTTATGGTTTGATACTGCAGCTAGATACCATAAATCGATTCTGACTGTATGTTGGGCGTTGCACAGGCAAATAGGGCGGAAAATACCAAGCCCATGGGCACCCACCGGTACCCAGCCCAGAATTATGGTTGCCTATGGGTATTTTACGCACTATAGGCCAACCGTCCTGAGAGCTACGAAGCGGGGCTTTCTTCTCTGATAGAAAGAATCATTCCCGGATTCCACGCGAAGGCATTACCCATCTATCTCTCTCAACTGTCAAATATGAAAAATCCCTTTGCTTCAATCATAGTCACAGGCAAATAACAGGAGTTTATCAAATGCAGAACTAAGGCTTAAACCTAGATTATTCTACGTGCTACGTCCTAGACGAAGAGCTAGGCCTCCGCGCCAGGCTCCTTGACATACCAGGCCATGTCTCCGCCAGTCTCTTCAATCTCGGTCTTGCCTCTACCCAGGTATTGGAAGCGGTTGCTAGTTCCATATTCGATCTTGTAGTCCTCCCAGCGTGGCTGGCTCAGCAACTCGATAAATTGCGGCACCGATCCACACCAAGGACCCCACACTTTTCCGTCAATATTGCCGTTCTTGTACCTGTGTTTCACATATCCGTTTAGTAGTTTAACAACCTGACACCTGGCCAACGGCAGAGGCTCACCATGATCGGCAATGTGACGTCCAGACGAGTTCCTCCATCATCGCGTCTTTGTGCTCCTGGAACTCTCGCACTGCTTCTTGCGTGGGCGATACGGACTTGATATTCTGCGTCTGTATCTTCTGCACAGCCATGAAGGCATATCGCAGAGACTGCTCCAGGCAGGCGAGCAAAGAGCCATTGGCGAGGGGAAAGTTGGGCCCGGTAGCCACTGGAACCATCTGTCAGACTCAAATCAAACTCTTATGATTGATATGGAACGTGGACTTACTGAAGTAATTGGGGTATCCATCGACAGCAACAGACAAATACGAGCGAGGCTCATCCTTCCAATGGTCCCGGAGATCAACACCGTTATCTCCGATGACAGGGAACGATGGACGATACGATGTGTCAAAACCGGAAGCGCAGATGATTGCATCAAAGTCGAATTGTGTCCCGTCTTTCATTTCGATTCCACTTGGAGTAACGTGCGAAATCGGGTCACCTCTCACGGTTGCGTTGGGGGCTGCGAGAGCTTCCAAGTAGCCATGACCCGGCGTCATTCTGATAGGCATTCATCAGCTCCTGTGTTCAAACGCAGGGCAACGGGTGTCAGTAACTGTACCTGCGACATCCAACAGCAAAGGTTGGGACGAGAATGGAGGCAAGGTCGTCACGTCCCAGTCGCTGGATCATCGTGGCCTGAAACTTCTCGAAAAGCTCCTTCTGTATGTCGCTGTTCTTGAATTGCAGGCTGTAGAAGCCATTCCCGCTGGCCTCCACGGCCTTGCGATATTTGAGAAACTCGGCTGGGTTGTTTGCCCATTTCTCCTTTTGTTCGTTGGAGAAGACTGCTTTTTTACCTTCCGGAGCAAAGTCTGCGGCGAACTCGGGCGTGATCCACGTTGGCGATCGATTGAATGATACGAAAGACCTGACTTCTGTGTAGTGGCAACAAGGTCAGCCGCTCTTCTTCTGTTGTCCAAGGTAGGGAATTGAACCAACTTTTCTGGATGATTGGTACAATCTGGATAGCAGAAGAACCGGACCCAATTAGTCCAACTGATGTACCCTCAAAATCATAGTCATCGTCCCACCTGGCAGAATGGACCAGGTGACCCTTGAAAGTGTCGAGCCCGTCGATTGACGGCCACTTCCAGTTGCTACAACAGGCATTAGCATCTCGATGTTGGAGGTCGGCAGAAAGACGCACTTCAAGAACCCTCCCGCGTTGATAAGAACATCGCACTCATCCGTAATGTGGACTTGATTTGCGACATTATGGATGGTCAATTTCCATTTACCTGACGCTGAGTTCCATGTCGCCGAAGTAACTCGATGTTGCAGGTGGAGATGATCGAAAACCCCGTACGCTTTCGCTCTGCTCTTGTAGTATTCAAAGATCTCGACTGCTCCGACATATGGCTTCGACCATCTTGGGTTTCCCTCCCAAGAGTAGGTGTATCCGTGTGCAGGGATATCGCATGCACATCTTCCCCTCGTTAGCAACCATCGAGTTCGAGCCTAGACTAGGTTTACAGTTTACTTACCCGGGATAGCGATTCTCTAGCCATGTTCCACCAACATCGTGGTTCTTTTCGTAGACGACAAGTTCCGTTGGCCTCCCTTTGAATGTCTCCTTGAACAATTTGACAGCGGCGATGCCTCCGATGCCTGCTCCCACAACGACGACGCGAGCCGGCCGTGGCTTTCCAATCCACTGATCAGAGACCTTGTAGCTTGATGAAGTCATCTTGTGAGTTAACAGACACTGTGTATTGAGCTGGGCCAGGCGTTTTGCAACGATTGTCTTTGGTTCTCTCCTTATTTTCACCACCTTGGACCTGACAATTTATACAGGTCAATGCGCGCATTTATTCCGTGGAATGCCAACAGTTTGGCTGCCCGTGGCTGCCCATTGCTAGATTTTCATGGGGGTCGTCCAGATCCGGCCAATCTGGGCTCGTGTGGCTTGGAAATATCCACCCCTCGGCGCAAATACTCCAGGCGGCGGTAAATACCCGTTAACTCTGTCTCGCATGAAGGGTTGTGCAACGGAAAATTCATGCGAAGGCCTAGAAGCGCTTAAAATTCGGTTGAAAACCTTACGTAGCACTAAATTGTTACCTTCTCGCATGTGATCAAGTGAACAATATAGATTCTTGTCACGACCTGTGTCAAGACGTAGCGGTCAGAATTGGCAGAATCCCACAAACGGATGCTTGACCAAGTCCATCCTGGCCAACCAGCGCAGGACATAAAGAGGAACGTCGCTCCTAGACCGAAACGCTCCTAAGAGACTTTCGGTCTGGACACAATACACGGTATACTGTATATAAACGCCTGTACCTTCGCTAGATAGCAGACTACATTCCTTAGTTTCAAGAATACAACTTAGTTACCTCAATCATCGATTGACTATTACCAAACGTAACACCGCGAAGTATTGCTTGGACCCTTACGCCTTGATCCACCTGCTAAAATAAACCCTACGACTAGGTTTACCTATTGAGAATTAACCATATTATTACACAGAGCATAAGCATTACTTTCAGGGTAACATAATAAGGTTATAATATAATAAGTGACCCTAAAATCGATGCTCAATGCTCAAAATGTATCATATTTAGGCACTATTAAAAGAGAGCATGCTTGTAATCTGTAACCCCCAACTCTGAGCAGTCGAGGTTAAAAGCTAACACAGGCATTTACAGGCACCGTCCATATCTTCCTAATCGCAAAAAGTGATCCTAAGCAAACTTGCAGACTCTCAGTAGCCTTGCATTTCAGCTGTTCATCGGACGACGTCATGTTCAGACAGTGCACGAGAGCGGCGCGAAGGATATGGTAGATGACAAATGGGGGCAAGGTCTCAACATCCCTGTCCGTGTCTAGGAGATCTAGCAACTCCGCAATCGCCCCAGCCGCGGTAGTCGCCGCTGTGAGAGATGTACTTGGGTCGCTGGCTTTATATTCGGACGAGACGTTAAGGAATGGTCGATGCAGGTTGACAAGGGCGGCGTGGTAAGAGATCCACACTACTGCTTTATCGGCCGTGAGCGTGCTGTCCTTTCTGATAGCAATACGGCTGTTAATATCTTGTTGAAACGCAGCGAGAGCATTCGTGGCTTTCCGTAGATGGATATTTTGATCAGCCGCCGAAAGCAATCTGAAAGCCGGCGTATAACTGTAGGGTATTCATCGTTATATAGCTGAACTTTCTGATGTGGAAGAAATATCAACCTACACTGTATCTACATAAAGAAGGTTCAGTTGCAACAAATGGCAGTGATGCTGAAACGAGAGGGAAGGATCGTCGGAACCCATAAGGACATCCACAGAGACCGGTACCTGATTAATATCCCAGGGAACGGCAAGCGGAACCCCAAGACTAGGGGTTGATGTTCTAAAATGAGTAGCACAATAACCGTTAGCGAAAACAGGACACGACGTGAAGCGCTAAAGGTAGTTCTCGGTTGATACCTTTCCACGAAGAACAGCGACCAAAATGTCCCAACGCTATCCATATAATCCAAAGGCAAATTCGGTTCATTTCCTGTCGGCGAAATTGTGCTAAGTGTTTTGTGTAACTGAAGCTGCGCGGAGAGGCCGGATGCCATGTCTTGAAGCGTTAGGAAATCGCTCACGCTCCAGTACAGATAGTCAATTAACCGGGGGTATAAACCTACATTGATAGGCGAAGCCGTCTGAGTTGTTAAGCAGTGTATGCTTTAACCAGCCTAGAAGGGATATCGCTCTGATGACGGGCAGACAGTCGTCTGTCCTATAGCAAGACGGGACAAGCCTTTCGGCGTTAGCCAACAGCGCGCTCTCCAAATCTATCGCCACGTGCAGACAATGGGCCGACACGGCGAATATGACGCTGTAGAGAAGCTGCAAAACTGCCCCATTTTGAGGGAAAATGTGCATAAATGTCAGCCAGTGTGGCTCGACAAATTGATAATACTTGTTGATGGATTCCAAGAAGAATTGCTTTAAGGAGTCCTTTAACCCCTGCTGGCGACCGAATTCCTCAATGAGCATGTCGACCTCGGAGGCGGACATCTCTTGCGGCCTTGCCGAGCCCGTAAACCTCTCTAGAACTGTGCGCCCGAGGATCGAGAAGCTGCCAGGCCCAGAGAATAGCGCATTTTCAGCACCTGAACAATCCAGACAATTCCAGTTAAGAGATGCGAACTCCTTGACTGCGCGGGCAGATCTTACAAGGCCAGGACGGAAAGGTTTCGGGTTTGGGTATTCCCTGGTCATAGCATCATCTTCGTGCACTAAGTTACCCTCGGTCGGCCATTCCGACGCACCCGACGTGAGGGAGTCGCTCGATTCTCCCACCAAGGCTGACAGCTGACGGACCTGGTCCTCGAGAGACTTGACGTATGATTTGTCACGGTCCCTGTTGCTGTGACGAATGGCAAATGTAAGTCGAAAAGGATCGCTTACCAATAGTTGAGAACAGGAGTAACCTACCTAAAAGGCTTCCGGCGGGGCTCCCAGCAGCATGCGGTTCCACGTACTTCACATGGAGAGCAACAAGGCATTTTGCCATCACACTAGAAGTCCAAATCATGAGCTCTCCGAAAGTACATCCGACCGCTGTGAACATACCTTGCGCTTTCTCCTCCGGCAAGGCTCACACGCCGTATACACGCGGTCTTCGAGCGAGCTGGGGTTGCCCGCGGGTGGTGGGAGGTGCGCATTACCAGATCGGTTAGCCGTTGCCAGCATCTCAAAATGCAATCAGGGCGGGCGTAGACTGTCGCAATCCGCCTTTCTTCGACGGAGATCTCGGGAGCCGGGGTGAGCTAGGCAGCTGTGATGACGAATGAGCCCAAACCACAATTCCAGCTTCCATGAGGTTGAGCCTGAGTAGTACGGAAGCATCGAGTTTTTCGAGAAATGCGGCATGGGCTATTTGGAAGTGGTTAGCGGCGGATGAGTGTTATCCGCGGCTCGTCCGGCACTTAGTAAGTAAGGATTCAAGGGACAATCATTGCCTCTTGAGGTTGGGGGCGCTCACATCTCAAACGCTACCCAGCCAATAGGGGGCCGTGTGTGACCATCTCCTCCTTCCGGAATTCGTCTCCACGGAACGTGCATAGTCTCCCACGTATTGCGCAGCTGAAACTTTGCTCTGGGATCAACGGGAAGCCCATGGCTGGATGTGTTTTCACCGCAGATTTCGTCGGCATCTTCCGGAGGTTTGTTTTCCAAAGATAGCAAGAGTCCACAACATGGCAAATCCCGCAAGCAGGTATAAAAGACCGTGGAAACGTCGTGTCGAGCTCCTCAACTCTTTTCATCTACAAAACACTGTGATTGCAAAGTTTCGCGGTAAGCAGTTATCACTTGCAATTCACGATCTGACCCTTGCTGGTTCTTTTCTCTTCCATCACTTGAAGCATCTTCCTGGACCCTTGAATATGACTCTTCCAACTACCACCGACGTCCTCATTGTTGGTGCTGGGCCGGTTGGCCTTCTTACTGCGGTTGGTCTTACGCAACAAGGCATCGATTGTCTTGTTCTCGGTATGTCCAACTTTAGACGTCCCTGTCCACACTACCTAAGGATTATGGAGCTTCACAACAATTCCCATTATCCAAGGAAGTGGCTAGCAAGTTCGATGGGGCTGACCAGGCATAGAAAAGCGGGAGCGCGATATCCAGGCCAGTTTTGGTCGCGCTACCACGCTTTACCCCAGGTCTTTGGAGTTGCTCGAGCAGTTATATCTGACCAATGATTTGGTTCAAGAAGGCTTTGTGGCTCGAAGCAGCATCAACTATAAAGATGGGAAACGGGCTAATGAAAGGGGGTGGAATATCATGTTTGATCACTTCAAGACGAGCTATCATGACTATGCCTTGAATATTCGTCAGCGATATTCGGAAGACGTCTTTCGAAACCGCTACGAGAGCTACGGGAAGTCGGTCTGGTTTGGTTGGAAGCTCACAACTTACGAGATTGATACTTCACTTGGTGATAACTACAATATCACTGCCACCCTCCAGCACGAGACGATGGGGGAAGTACAAGTCCGCAGGTATGCTCTTCCACTCTTTCATCTGTATGAGGCCTTTCACCAACGAAATAAGTAAATACCTCCTTGGATCCGATGGAGGATCCTCAACCGTTCGGCAGTTGGCTGGTATCTCTCTTGACCAGGATTCGACGACCTACGAATGGATTCGAATTGATGGCAAGATATCAACCGATATGCCAGGTGCAGATATTGGATTTGCCTCTGTTGAGACACTGCATCATGGCAATATTCTGTGGGTTAAGCTCGAACGCGATGCCCATCGGATTGGGTTTGCTCTCACGCCCTCTCTCCTCGCAAAATACCCTAAGGGCATCACCGAAGAAGAGGCTGTGAAGGAAGCTATTGAAGGCATGAAACCGTTCAAGCTGGAAATTGAGAGACTTGACTGGTGGACTCATTACAAGTAAGTCGGCGAGCCGGAAGAATTGAGGATCGTAAGAGTTGGTTGAGTTGCTGACATGGGTGCAACAAGGATCAAGCAGAGCGTCGCACAGTTTTTGCTAAAGGGCGATTTCGTCCTGCTGGGAGGCGATGCCGCCCACACCCACTCCTCTGGCTTTGCTCAGGGCATGAACACCGGCATTCACGATGCGACAAACCTAGTCTGGAAGCTCGCCGGAACCATCAAAGGCTGGTATAAGCCTTGCGTTCTCGAGACATATGCCTCGGAGCGACACGCCGCGGCCAAAAAACTTATCCAAATTGATAGGGAAGCTTCGGCTATCATCTCCGGTGACATTCCTGCCAAGTATCAGGGCTTTGGAAGCAATCCAGACGAACTTTTGTTGAAGGTTTGGGGCGACAACATAGGCTTCAACATCGGTCTGGGAATCAGCTACGCCAAATCAGTCCTTAACCAAAATCCCCTCAATGGCACCCTCATGTGCGGCGCCCGCATTCCAGATGCACTTATTTGTGCGCCAGGAACTAAGGTTCCATTACGTCTGTATGACGCCCTTTTGCGAGACGGGTCCACTGGCCGCTGGAGCGTTGTCGTATTCGCAGGAAACCCAGCTCTCACGTCGACTGAATTTCCAGCTCTAAGAGAGAAGCTGCCCAAAGTAGCTGGGCGTCACAATGGAATGATTCGCCTTGTAACGCTCATGATCGGGGCTGCTGGTAGTGGGTGGGTGGCTTTAGACGGGCCTGCTCTTGGCAAGTTATACTTTGACTCTAATGGCGCGGCTCACTCTGAATATGGAGTAGATGGCACCTCTGGTGCCATTGTAGTGATCCGTCCCGATGGCATCTTGGGTTTTGCAACAGGTTTAGATGAGGTTAATAAGGTTGAAGAATACCTTTCTCAATTTATTAACTAGATAACTTAGTAACGTACATGATAAGCATGTGAGCCAGACAAGCATATGAGCCACTTTTCTCAACCCTTTAGATAAGAATCAAGATAAAAATACAACAAAGCATCTAATCAATTAAAACTAAGTACTATACTCTTCCCCAGACGTCTTAATAACAACCTGATAGGTTCTTGCGTTATAACCGGTCTTTCTCCAAGTTCTATAGTACCTTTCCTTTGGTTATGCTAACCCTCTTTAACTACTACTTTACAATAATTCTATCACAGCCCAGGTTGACCCCGGTCACATGGCGCGTGCACGCCATGCCCGCCCCACCAATTTCCTACCAATCAGGATCGGATCACGATTGACAACTGTGATCCCATTATGGCTTACGATTGACAATCGTAATCCATTAATAGGATCACTCTTATAGACTGTAATCTAATAGGACACTATAAAGTATATATACACATTCATTTAGTACATTAGACAAGAGCCTTAAGCTCCTTAGCTATTAATACTTTGATTTACTTAATACTTAATTATATACTAACTTACCTTTCAAGTTAACTAACTTAACTATGTTAAATTAATAAATTTCTTTTTTTTTATAAATAAAAAACCAATTCTTTTTATAATATATTATAGTAAAAGTACTGAATTGCCTTAGCCGTGTCCCTAGCAGAACCTGAAATGTCGTAACGCCTGTCCGCACCGGGCTACACATTTCGGGCCGAGCGTCTCAGCCCCAGGATATCGGACCAAAACCAACCACTTTATCCTCCGTACCTGGGCTAAGTTTTGCCGCGGATTTCGGACTTTGAGGCCCCCCTAGTCACCAAGGCGGGCACTATTCATGCAGGCCTTGATGCCTGCAGCTTGATCTGGGGAACATGACAGGCCAAGCCCCTGTTCTGCCACCACCCCCTGACCGGTCCTCGATAAGCTAGCCGGTGGAAATCCGAGACCAGATCGACTAACGGCGTGTGAACATCAAGGTGGTTCGTATAAATCGAGTTCCTACAAGTTGACTCGGCCCAAAATGTTTCCGAGCCCAGCCACTTCCGTACACTAGGTCATATGTAATCGATGGCCGGCGGCAATACCGAGGTCTCGACAACCGTGGCTGCCGAGAGCAATCCCGAGGACCCCCATCTGTATAGCGTGACTGTCTCGCATGATAAAGCGACAGATGCAATCGTGCCACCC
This sequence comes from Neonectria sp. DH2, assembly GCA_003934905.1. Classification (NCBI taxonomy): domain Eukaryota; kingdom Fungi; phylum Ascomycota; class Sordariomycetes; order Hypocreales; family Nectriaceae; genus Neonectria; species Neonectria sp. DH2. The sequence continues at coordinate 12,427 of RQWH01000033.1, read as the reverse complement.
TCCTGGCCCGATCATCTTTCTCCACGCCGTCCTCCTCCCCCTCTTGGTATCTATGTCTTCTGCAGCCGCTGTCTCGGGCATGGAGCTGCCCACGATCCTCTTTACTCCGGGGGCCTGCCACGATCCATGGGCCTTCGATCTCGTCCGCTCGGCCCTCTCAACCAAGGGATTCCCCACTTTGGCCGTGACGCTGGCCACTGTGGGTAGCCCGGATCCCAGCTTGGGCCTTGAAGATGACATAGCTGCCGTTCGTGTCGAGTTGCAGCGGCTTATTGACGCGGGCAATGAGGTCATCGTGGTGGCGCACTCGTATGGCGGTATCCCAGTATCTAATGCCGTGGAGGGTCTCAAGCATGATGGCAAGGCAGGTCCCCAAAACGGGGTGTCATTATGATTGTGTATCTGACCGCGTGGGTAATTCCTGTTGGGTCCAAGCTTCTCGATCATTCGGGAGACGACTTATCCGCACACTGGAATATTCAGGTACGTGAAAACGTACTCCCAAAGATACTCGAGGATCCCCCAGATCTCCTAACATGGCGCTTTCCGTGATAGGGTGACTACGCTTCCGCTATAGACCCTATCAATGTCTTCTATGAGGACCTCAATCCCGCACTTGCAAACAAGGCGGCTTCTCTCCTCCTCACCCAGAACGTACAGGCTCTTTCCGGCACATCGAACTTTGCGCCATGGACCAACGGTTTTGAGGTCGGATACATCTTCGCGGAGAACGATGTCGCCATCCCGCTCGCTGTTCAGCAGGGCATGGCTTCCGAATTCCCGGCCGGCTCCTTTACCGCCAGCCTCCGTTCCAGCCATTCGCCATTTCTCAGTATGCCGCAATCCCTCGCCGGTACTATTCAACAAGCATTTGAGCACGTAGCTACGAAGAGGGGTTGGTAGAGGGCTGGCCTGTTGGAGTAGGGAGAATGCGTAGCTGCGTGTGACGGGTCCACGGCAAAGAGTGCTCACGCAAGGGATCTGATGATAGGCAGGGGGTGTAGAGTGTACGCCCTGGGATGTGTGAAACGAGATGGACAACTGGTGTGTATGTATCTAGTCAGACAACCCTGAGGGGTCCCTCCGATTGTAGCCAGGCACATTTGAGGTTTTCTTTATCCACAATGACAAGACGGAGTTGCTGTCAGATTCAGCGGGGTCTACCTCCACATGTGCCAGGGGCTTTCAGACATCCCACGCTGCTTTATTGAATTTCAATCCGAGCTCCTCCAACAAACTCCTGCTGTTGTGTAATTGTGTAACCCAATGTACGTACCTAATTATTCAAGGTCAGTTCCCTCGTCAATGCCCTAGGCTGTGACTCGCGTCCCAGAAACTAGATGCCCAGAGTCGTCTTCATAAAATTCCAGCAAAGTAGCCAGAAAAACTCTCCACCTCCTCTCTCTCTCTCTCTTTCTCAAACCCCCACGTGACCGTGGCAGTATTAACATGGCTCAGCAGGGACACAAGGTACGGAGGGAGCACAATCTCATTCTTTTCCTTGGCCTTTAGATCAACTTCAGCGCAGGCGACCGGAGTCCTACCGTGGCCGGAGGGGTATCTTCGCGGAGCACTACTTCCAAGGCGTTGGTGGCCCCGGTAGATGACATGCCAAACAACCTAATTGCTGGAAGATGCCCGATCTAGCGGCGGCTCGAGTTCTTGTTCCCATTCCCTGGTCTCCATCACTGTGGGCCCTCAGAAGCACTGCCCTTCTATCGAAAGCAATACCGACGTCTCGTCAAGTCAGTTGTACCCGGAAAATGCTTACTTCCATCCGGGCACAAGCCTTGCTTAAATCAAGTTCGACGAGACCAGCAAACTCGTGGTGTCTCCAAGAAAGCTCACAGATTCCCAGCGTTCCGTATAACTCCACCGTTGCAGTCTACGACGCGTACAAGAACCAAGTCACCAAGGTCCTTGAGATCCAAGGTCTCAGCGGCAAGTCCCTACTGCGCATTGAGTCGGGGATAACTACTGTTTTACTCTTGATGAGGAGCGTACCCTTCGGAAGCCCGGGTACTGCGAGGTCTGCGATATCGTCCGACTGGAGGAGAACGGCTGCCGGGGGGCCCAGGTGGAGCGTCACATCGCTGGCGAGGGCAATGGTGCCGCAGGAGAGGTCAGGAAAGATGTCGACCGCCTTGAAGGGCGCCCCGTTGACTAGCTTCAACCCAGTAAGCTGATTCCGGGTCACCACTACCGGCATCCCTTGCGCATAGAAGAACAGCCCGGGGGTTGGGAGTTGTGAGTCGTCTCCGTAGCGGAGCACGTCGCATAGCTCTTCCACATGCAACCGCTTTCCCGCTTCAGTGTCGTGCTTGGCTACAAAGATCGAGATATGCTTGCCCTGGGCGCGAGCCCACTGCATGATGGCTGCCATATTCAGGTCCCACCTATCTTGGTTCAGAGGTGTGATCGCCCGCAGCCCATTGGCGAAAGAGGGCTGGGATGCTTGGTTATATAGGCGACGACATAGCCGTTGGAAGTCCAGCTCGGTCTGCTGCCCATTGCGCAGGCGCCGGAGGAAGCCACGCAACCTTGCACACCCGGCGGTGCGGACCTGTTCGCGAAGGATGACGACGGTTGTAAACTGGAGGAACAGTTTATGTGCTGCTATATGCTTTGCCAAGCTCTCCGGTCTCTGTCTGCTGTGTTCTCTAGGCTCTGGTGAGAGGAGGCTGGTCTGTCTGACCGGTTCAAACTGGAAGAAGTCGCCAAAGAATATGACGATTGGGATCCCACCAAAAGGGCGATGCGCGTCGTCTCTATACAGCCTCAAGCGGCTGTCTACAGATGCTAGAGTGAGGCCGCCCACCTGGCTGATCTCATCGACGATTAACATAGTCTTGCTCTTCCAACGTAGCTTTTCTTCTTCTGATACATTCCTCATAGTCTCTGTCTTATCTTCGAATCCGATGTTGGACGCCGAGTGGAGGGTCACTCCACCAATGAGTGCAGCCGCGTTTCCACTGGCGCCTGTCAGGAGCAGCGTGTGAAGGCCGCCTTTCAGCTGGAACATGTCCTTGATAGCGTGTATAACGCAAGACTTTCCCATGCCCCCTTCACCGCCGACGTATTGGAGGTACTGCTTACCCTCCTCTTCCTGGAGCCAAGTGCCGCACTCGTCAAGGAACACTGCCGGTAGCAGCACCGCCATCGACTGTAGCTTGTTCAAGGTCCACTGCCTCGCCAGACCTAGAGCGACGTCGACATGTGACATATATGGGCCGACTTCGAGACGCATCTGGCCTCCCGGACCAACTCCGTTCGCTGGTGTTTCTTCCGTCTGAGCGGGCCGCCCTGGGACATCTGGCCTTCCATGGGGCCCATCAGCGTGCGCAGAGGACGCATTACTCTCCCTGCCTTGGATATTTTCCGTGACGCTGGTGTCTTCTTTCTTCTGGAGCTTCAATATTGCATCGATTTCCTCCCGGCGGAGGAGGCCCATGCCGCGGAAAGGTGCATCTTGAATGTCTTGTAGCATCGTGTAAAACTGTCGGCCCCGCTGGGCGGTCGTGTTGTCATCCTCTACCATATCGATTGCCCTCGCCTCCTCATGCAAGCATCTCAGCGCCGAACTCACAGGTATGTCCTTGATCTCGCTCCCCCGGACTGCCGATAGGACACCCAGAAAGGCATCATAATACTCTTGCGAGTCAATGTTCTCATCATCCGCCGTGGCGCCGCCCTCCTCCCCGATTTGATCGCCAAAGGCGTGCGCATCCATGATCTCTTCAAAGTCCTAGTCCAAACCTTGAAGCTTACAGTCGATCCAAGCATCTTCTGCAGAAACTCGTAATAAAGCGATGTTACGGACATAAGAGCGAACTCGGTCGCTTAGCCTTTTCTATAACCTTCGCCAAAGTCTAGGTATATCATCCGCTGGCTCGCCTTAAAACCTTTCCCAAGGAACAAACAGGACAAGATGCAAGACTGCATTCCTATTAATACCCCATAAGCACTTTCCTTCACATAATAGAGCCTTAATACCTACTTCTTTACGAAATTTTCATCTTATTCATCGAACTCGTCCATAAGACGACCATCAAACACAGGCACCACCGTTTTACCTAGAGTTCAGAGGCATTAGGCCCAGCCTTTACAGACAGTTACTGTTGGTAGAAAAGGAATCAGTATCATAGCTCTCCAGTAGGAGCATTCCTTCTTCAAGACCACAAAAGACATATAGTCATAGAAGCAGAGGTCTTGGAGGATAAGGCCACAGTGTTTGTAAGCCTCCAACTAGGGCAACTTAAAGCCATCTGTTTGAAAATAGATATTGTCTGGTTGCAGATTTCGACCAAGTGCCAACAGCGCTTCCTATAGACCCTGCCACTCTTTGGCATAGGCCCAGTACAAGGAATTAAGATGCACCCAGGTCCAAGCTGGAACATTTGTAAAGTCAGTCCCAAAGCCGAGCAGATAGCCAAGTACCTTAGGTTGTGAGAGTTCTCTGCTTGTGAAAATTCGGTTTGCGATGTATAGCAAGAACGATTTGGTTTCATCTCCCATCGTCGACATCGACGTCGACGTGGTACCTAGATTGCCTGGTCCCCCTTGCTGTTGGCGGGCCAAGTCCAATAGCTCTGCGGCAAGGGCGAGCCACTTCCACATAGGAGCGTTGAGTTTCGTAGCATAGTTGCAGATGTAGTGTATAAGCGCCAGCCCTTTTTTACGCGTAAGAATCATTAATACATCATGGTTATGCCATAGTCCTATGGCCATACTCTGGTTATACTGATTGACCATATGATGATCTCTCTTCACTTCGAGCAGGCCGTCGTCTATAAAGCCGGTCTCCGGCACAAGTCTCCAAGGAGCCCGGAAACGGCACAGCTGCATTCTACACTTTGCTAGGCCCGCCTTAAAAACTTCCTTAATAGAGTACTTGACACACATAGCACTATGGTAGTAGACCTGGCAGCAAGATGCAATTAAGTTGGCCTCACGCTCAAACGCCCTCGATAACCACTCCGCATCATACATCAGCTCAGGCTCGACCACAGTAGTCTTCTTGCCGTACTCTACCATCTCCTTCGCCAGGGCCTCGTTCAGGGTCGCAGTAAATATATCGTCCACAAAGCTCTTAGCCTTCAACCAGTATTCTCCCTCATCGGGATCGGCCATATCGCAGACAAGATCCAATAGGGCCAGATTGCCATCTAACCATAGTAGGCCATATAGGTAGAGAGCCCCACGGTCGTTGGTCTCAACGGTCGCATAATAATGGCTCACGTTCCCATAAACAGACGGTCGCCCAACGCGAACGTAATGCTCGAAAAAAAGAGAGATCTCACGGAAGAAGAAGAGCGTTGAGCTGAGAGGGTCGTAGACCGAGAGGGTTGTCACCTGCAGCGATGTACTTAGAGCACGAAGCAACACTCTAGCGGCCTCATCATCCCGTCCCCTATGTACCGCAAGCTTCAGCTTCACCAGGTTGTTGATGTCATTAGGATTTAGCGTAAACCAGATGGCTGTAAGGCTGAATGCCACGATCATCGACCAGATCTTCTTCCGCATAGATAGACAGCTCTCGTTTGATAAAGGTTGCCGGTTCCCATAGAGTGAGAGTTCCTTCATAAGTGCAATAATATCACCGTCTATAGTCTTTCCCGTCTCGAACATCTCCTTTTGCGCTTCGCGCAAGCGTTCGGGCGTCAGCCTCTGGTGTATTCCCTCGACACGCCGAATAGCCGATCGCTTCAGGCGGCCCTGGGCAATCCATCGGTTCCGGGACCTTACCATCATGTTGAAGACAAGGAAGGAAAAGGCAGGGTGTTGGGCGCAATGCCCGCCGTGCCGCTGCAGAACGACTTTGGGTTCGAGTTCACGGTGTAGAATTATATAACCCCAAGAGGGATCTCACGGAAGACGTTTTCTTGCAAGGCCATGGTTAAGAGTAGCACTTCATATTGATATTCAATGGCCTCGGGTTAACTAGTCGGCACTTCCTCTTCTGTTCAGAATTTCTTCTTCATCTCCGAACTTGACGGTAGTCATCACTGCATGTTGAGCGAGCTGCTAATTTTAGGTCAAGTTAAACAAATACAGCAATCTTCGCTTTAATCTCGCCATCTGTCAGAAGACGGATACCTAGAAGCTCGTTGTCGATTTTGTCGTACGCGGTATGATACTTGCTAGACAACACTATAGCCTTGATCAGCGGAAAGGCAATGCTAATATCAGTGGGGTTGGTCTTGGTCTTTTCAAGGGCGTAACTTAGCGCTTCCTAAGCGTTAACCTAAGTCACTGTCCACTGAGTCCCAGGAGGACTGTGTTTTTTGGCCAACTCCAGAATCCTGGCCTGAGTGAAGACAGCCTCGTGGATACGAAGACTGCAGTTCTTCGTTACATCCAGGACCTTCAGGGCGTTTGTAATGGCTTTTCTGATGGTAGAAACAGCGGTTGAGCTGAAAGCATACACGCCTTGATTGTGAAGCTCCATCGAATGATGCTTTAGGTCGACCAGCAGAGGAGTCACAAGAACATATTCTAGAAAGGTACCAATTAAGAAAACTATATACTCAAGGGCGCCAGCATCAGCCTTTTCAGCGAGATAATCCTGAATCCCCGCCATAACGTGAATCATTAGAAGGTCTTGTGCGTTGGGGTCCACTGTAAACAAGCCAAAGTCGGATGGGATGTAGCACTTAACCCCAGCTTCGATGCTAACATCAATGATAAGCTTCTATGCATACAACCCAGCTCCAGCGACTATAGCAACTGCCACATCCTAACCCTTGAGAGCATTGACGAGGCTGTCCTTGGAGGAGTAGTCAACATAGACTACTTGGACGCCGGAGGGAACGCCTTTGACATTGGAGGGATCGCGGCTAAGGACAGTAACAGTGAAGCCACTGTCGACTAGCTGTTTAAGAACCACTGTCCCGAGCATGCCTTTCTTTGGAAGTCGTTAGCACATGTCCACAGCCCACAGTCCATAGCAGAGGTGAGTTTACTTACGCTGAGAAGAGCGACGTTCTCGAAGGAGGCCATTTTGTTGTATGAAGCTTCGATGGTTGTACTAAGGCAAGATGAGGATTGGGATGATTTGGATTGTAGAAAGTTCAGTTCAAGTCGTGGGCACAGGAGGTGTTATATACATGTTTTCTGTAGACCTCGTCGCCAGTACTACTGACATGGTCACATTATTTGTAACTTTGAATTCATTTAATGGCATTATTGCGGAGTTTCAAAAGACAGGGCCAGATTAATGTCGATAAAAACAAAGTCCGCATCTTGCTGTTGACCGGACGTCAAATTGTAGCCGATCTCCGCCACCACCACCTCAAGTCCGCAATCGCAAAATACCTCGCTGCCGACTGTAATAAATAATATAAACTTGTAACGTTTTGAGTTACTGTTGCCTTGGGCTTGGGTACTGGGTCCATCATACTGCTGTTCTTACTGTGGGTTTTGTTTTTATTGTTTAACCTCTGGCCCTCCCTCCGGTGTGTGCTACTAAGGGCCCTTACCTCTAAATAAACTTGTAACGATTGGGGTGGCATGCCCGATCCGCACAAAGTCCCTAGCCCGCTAAAGCAAAAGTTCAAGCAATTCCCATGGTCGATTAATCCATGTCAATACGGAGTTAACATTCCTCCGCGTGGTAGTGGCACCAAAATTCGGCCCAGACACCCACTCCGACCTCCGACCAAAGCGGAGGAATGATCATCCGAGTCCGGCACCAAGGCATCCACTAGCCTTGAGATTTCCGTTGGTGATGTTTCAAATAGAGTCATAGATCCTTTAGCACCATCGGTAGTTGACCACGTTATAAGCAGATTAGTCCGCACAGCTACATCAACGACCGAAATGTGGAGTTTGCACGCACCTGGTGGCTGATATTGAATTGTCACAGCTCAGTAGCAGGATGACTACCACATGGGAGTGTTAACCTTGCTAACCCCTGTTGGGGGCAGCATTTCAAGTGGACACTTTCCCGGAATCCTGTTACTGTTGTAGGGAAATGGGGTGTGAAATTGCGGGACTAAAAGAGTTATGTGACCTATAAGGTTAGAGTGATATTATGACTAGTACAGCCTCACTCTATCCTTTATTTCCTTAGCTCTCATTCAATCTTGGTCTTGTTTGGATCCCAATCTGCTAGGAACTTGTAGCTGCTACAGTAGGTAGCATGGGCAAGGCAAGGAAGATGGATGAGTCAAGATCAAGCGTGCTTTTGTTTTTAATTATTATCTTTATTTGTTTTTTGCCGTACAGCCTTCTCCTTGGCCAAGCTCTGTTGTTATGTTGTCTTCAAACCATGCAGCCTGGGCCTTACCTGGACTGGTTCGCTGCCGCTGCCCCTTTTCTCCCATCAAGTCTTGACTTCTATCACGTGCAACATCTGCAGCTGTCACCTGCACTGGCAATGGAAAGCTTTCATCCTGTTGTGCTAAGAAGGTTCATCCGGATATCACGTCTGTGGAGACATGGCTGAAAACGAGTGCCTTCGTTCAGCACTCCTAATAGTCTGGTCAGTCTAGTCTGAACACCTCAGACTGTCTATTTAGTCCGTCTGATTTGGTCAGACTAGACTGGCAGTCTGGCCACGGCTCTGAGACTAGACTATCAGTCCATCTGTTACTTTTTGGTCTATTAGTCTAGACTGCAGTCTAGACTAATAGTTCAGAGTATATTATATATCTTTTACTCCTCTAGAATATATATAACTATATTATTCTGCCATACTTTTATTTTTTCTCTTCTATCTATCTATTTATAAAACTTCTAACTGTCTAATATACTATCTATAACTACTGAATTAATATAGTAATACTGTAATAGGCAGTCAGGCACATTTAAGCTAGCTGGTTGCTAGCGGGGATGTAATAGTGATAAGTAAGGGAGGCTGCTGTATACAGAGGGGAGGAGAATCATTGCATCTTACATTTCTGTGACGGGAATGTCCGGAGTGCTGGACCCTGGGTAGGGTCGATACGTAACTAGGGCGCACTTCATTTTTTTTCTTGAAAGACTAGAGATAGACAGCTGGGAGAGCTTATTATTAGAGTTAATGAAGACTTTTTGCCTTTAATTTTTAAGAGATTTTTTATAAGACTTCTTTTCAATTGCAGTTACAATCCTTATCCAACCTCAGTCTTCCACAATGCCAATTAATAGTCTATTGCAGGCCTAATCAATGCCTACTCTTCTATTCTAATTGTCGTGTCCCCCCTAATTGTCGGAACCCCCTGCTTAAAGCCCTGTCACCCTCTATCCCCGCTCTATTTCCGGTGCCTCCTCACAAGTCTTACTTCTGTAATCTGTACCTTGAATTGCTTTTGCCTGCTTAATCATAAACACGCTACAACGCGACGGAACGCGTGGTCATAAACTAATTTCCAGCTGATGTGCAAAGTAAGCATTGATGCTTTGCTCCTGGCGATGCTCTGCTTTATAGCTATTCCTAAGATATCTCTTAAGCTCTATCGTTGTTGAACTTTCCTACTATACTTATGTTGCTTAGGTGTAGTTTGATTCCTCTTTACGTTGATCCAGCAATAGTGTCTAAGTCGGGAAATGCTTTGTCCTCTCGATTGAATAAGCCTTCTGCCTCCTCTAGTAGTGCTACTGTAATAACTGTGCGGTAGTTGTAGAAAGCATGTTATAACGCTAGGTCCAATGGCTAAAGACGCTGTGAAATTGTCATTATCCCATAGTTAAGCTTCGGTTGAATATGTACCGATCTACCTGAGGGCTGATAATGAGATGATAATGTCTTTGCTACTTGGTTATAGCAGTGAGCAGCTAGGTAAGCAGGCGTGCAGCGACCCTGAGTAGAAGCAGCTACACTGACTAACCGAGACTGTTTTTCACACTTGATTTGATGAGCTTTACAGCTATTGTACCTTCCCCCGGTCAAGGGGTGCTGAGCCCTAAAGTATTCGTATAGGGAGATGCTAACCTGTATAAAGCTAGCGTTCTAGAGTGTGAAAGTTGTGCACTATAATAGACTTTCAAATCGGAGATATGTTTAACTTTAGACTACTTACTCCAGTAGTGCATAGTCCGATTCTAGAGCACTGGAATGCTAGCCGTATTTGGGCAAGGCTATTAGCATACTGATAGCTAAGATATAAACCATAGAATACTAAACATATAAATAAATATAGATCTAAAGTCAAATATAGTTTAATCATTAAGTTTATAAGGTTAATACTATCTATAAACTCTTATTACTCTTATATAGCTATAGTATAGTATCTAACTATTATATAAATAGTCTATAGGTTAACTTTAGGTATAAAGGTTATAATATTAGTTATATTTTATACTATCTTAAGGCTATTTTCCACTATATACTAGGGACTATAGGATTTAGTCTTATATAAAAGGATCTATTATAAGCTAAGTAGCTATATAAAGAGAGTATAGTATTATATTATATTATAATAACTATAATAGTAATAAGAGTATTATATTCTTAGGCTAAACGCTTAAAAGGAGAAACTAGAGGATAATAATATAAATAGCTTATATTAGTTCTATAATTATCTTAGAAGCTAGACTATAAAAGTTATATTATTTATTTAGGTTAAAAGTCTAAATAATACTACTTATCTCTAGATATATTATAAAAATAGTATTTAAGACCTAAGTAGTATAATAGCTTAGATAAATATTATAGTAGCTACTTATAATAGTTAGGCTTAACCTAAGGGTCTAGGGTAGGTCTAAGGTATATAGTTTAATGATTAAGTAGATTAAGATATTATAGTAAGTAATATAGATTATAATAGTAATATACAATAGTAAGTTATTATATAACCAAGTATAATTAAATCAAAGTATTAATAGCTAAGGAGCTTAAGGCTCTTATCTAATGTACTAAGTGAATGTGTATATATATAATATAGAGTGATAGTCCTTAGGAGTGCGTTAGTCCTAGAGCGCTATTGCTCTAGGAGTAATGTTGTTCCTGTAAGTTATAGTCCTTCTATAGTTGGAGAGAAAAAGTAGGCATGTTATAGTTCTGCCGGTTGTGACCGCCTGGTCCCAACCTGGGCTATAATACTACTAAAGACAATTAGATTATATTTAACTATATAGATACAATAGGATTGTTAGGAGTGTAATATACTGCTCTTTACTAAAACAAGTTTATTATCTAGCTCCTATGCCCTCTAGAGGATATTAGTTAATATTAATATAAGATTCTATATATTAGTATTAAGGTTAATAATACTTACTAAGATACTAGTAAAGGCCTACTTTATGCCTTATATATAGCAATCTAGGTCTTTGTAGAGTACTTATAGAGTCTCTAGGATATATACTAGTGATACTATAGCTGATGGCTAGTGTTATAGTAGTATGATTAGCGAGCTGGTAAGCAGTCTATTTTGAGAAGTCTATCCTTGGGCAAGACCGGACTATAGAGAGAGTGCCTTGGATGTGGATTTGGATGTTGAACATGGATAGCGTTGCACTTCTCTCATAAATGTGACGATTTCAATCTACTGGTCCTGGGAAGCGGTCAGGGTGGCACGAGCCTCTATTAGATCTCTTTGACTAACTGATCTGTCAATCATTCTATGCATTACTATACTATCATGTACATTTTTCGCGACGGCGATTCTAGCACCGAACCCTTCTAATGTCGGGTCCGATCGATAGGCCCATCTAATCTATATGCTAACAGTATGCGAAACCGTACTCGAAGCTACGTTTGGAGCGAGACTAATGAAACGTAGAGAAAGTTCTGAGACAAAGGAGGGAAAATTCTGGGAAACCCGAATGCAGTCTGAAGGCCACGCACTATCTTCCATACTCGAATGGGTGTGAACATGTGTACCCTGCAGATACCAACCTAAAACTTCGTCCTGGGGTTGAAGCCAGCGGCCGAGAATCGTGCAAGGAGTGCCAAGACAGATCCAACAGCGCACATGACTCCGGCGAAAACCTTTACGCCCCAATATCTACCATTGTCTGAAGATACAATGGCTCCACCGATGGGACTCGTGGTCAGAGCGCCAACAGACATCATGCTGAAAAGCAGACCCTGTCGCATGCCGATCTTCTGGATGGGGGAGATCTGGGCGATAAGCACGGGGCCCAAAGAGATGAATGCGCCGGAGGAGAATCCGAAGAGCGCAGCAAAGGTGATGATGGCAGCATTGCTGGATGCCGGAATCCACAGGGCCAGGATGAGAATTGCAGTAAGAAATGAAACTACGACGAAGATGTTGAATCGTCCCAATTTGTCTGAGAGGATACCTGGGATGATTCGTCCAAACAAGCTAGAAAACAAGGGAGTAAGCATACATTCAAGTTTTTGAGTCCACTGTGGATATGAACATTCCACTGCGGGAGAAAGACATACCTCGCCGCGTTCAGTATGGGAACTAGGTAGTTGGCCAAGTTCGTCGACATACCCCCAGCAATGGCCTGTGTAATAATGTAGTTGATGGGAATAAAT
>RQWH01000032.1:0-111850 GCA_003934905.1 Neonectria sp. DH2 | reverse complement strand
TATTAAATAGTGCTTATTTAATATATATTTAGATATAATAGTCCTTAGTAATATATACCTAGAGAAAGAGCTAAAGGTTAAATAGTATAAAAGAAAATAGAAAAAACAATAGTATAATAAGCTTAATACTTAAGCCTAAGGTAATAATAACTTAAGATAATAAAAGTTTCTACTATAAAGTTAAGATATAAGTTTTACTACCTTAATCAGCTAGAAAAGCTAGATCTTAGAAAAGCTAGATCTTAGAAAAGCTAAACCTTAGAAAAGCTAAATCTTAGAAAAGGCTAAAACCCCTTAGGATAAAAGCCTAGCCTTTATACTTTCTAGGCTCTTTATATTCTATCTAACCTTTTAAATAATACAATAATTATACTACTAATTGCATAAGATAACTACTTCCATCCGAATTATATTATAGCTTAATAAGCCTTTACTAAGCTATATATATAGGCTCTTATATAACCTATATATTAAATTAAAAGAACATCTAAGCCTTATTTCTATACTGCAAATTGTAGCTTAAAAGTCTAGCCTAAGGTATATAAAATAGCTATTTAATATATATATACTTATAGTATTAAACTATATTAAATAGAGCCTATTTAATATATAAGTGTTATATATAGTAATAGGAAGGAAAAAGTAAATAATAGAATGATTCTATTAATTATAACTACTTAGTCCCAACCTAAACTATAATATAAAGCTATTAAAATTATAGATTTTAGCCTAATAAAGCTACTACTTATACTTAATAGGCTTAATCTCTCTATTTAAAGAGTAATAGTATTCTATTTTATATACTTTATAGTTCTATTTCTTACTATTAGGTTATAAGATATAGTAAATAATAATAGAATATATTATAATTGTATTATATTATATTATAGTATATTAAGAAAGAGGGAAAAAGACTAGTTAGACTTATTAGCTTAATAAAAGATAGTTATTTATATATACTATAGTTTAAAATAAGCTTTTTATAAATTGAATATTAAGATTAAAAAGAAAGATCTAAATAGATTATAAAAATAGGTTTAAAGTATAATATTAATATAAACTATATTATTAGGAAAGCTTATTATATTTAAGTTATTAGGATTAATAATACTAAGTATAATATCTTACTATATTAACTACTATATATTATCTATTATATTATCTTAATCTATTAAATAATATTAACTAAGGCTAAAATTACTATAAATAGATTATAAGGATAAAGAGTACTCTAATAATAAGTAAATAGAATGAATCTAAGTGTAATAGTTAGGCTTAACCTAGGGGTCTAAGGTAGGTCTAAGGTATATAGTTTAATGATTGAGTAGATTAGAATGTTATAGTAAGTAATATAAGTTATATTAGTAATATGCAAAAGTGAGTTATTATATAACTAAGTATAAAGTAAATTAAAGTATTAATAGCTAAGGAGCTTAAGGCTTTTATCTAATGTACTAAATGAATGTATATATATACATAAGACTAGTATAGTTGAATAGTATTAAGTTGTATTAAACAGTGCTTGTTCAATGTGCATATACTTATAGTGTTGAACTGTATTGAATAGAGCTTGTTCAATGTGTAGGTGTTGTATACTGTGATAGGAAGGAAAAAGTGGGTACTGAAATGATTCTACTGGTTGTAACCGCCTGGTCCTAACCCGGGCTGTAACACCAGGTTCCATTTTCAACATTTAAAGGGCATTTAACTAATATAATAGAAGTATAGTATCAACTGATTTTCTCAAGGATGCATTCTAACACTGGCCTCTTATCTTGAACACTTGTGTCAGGCTCAACACTAAGCGATAGGTCCGCTTTAAAGGTTTTGAAAATGACTCGCTGTCGTTCTATCCCTTCAAGTGCGGTAAGGGCACACTTGGGCTTGGCGCCTCACAACCCCCCTATCAGGTCATAGTACAAAGGAGTGACCTAGAGCGCGTTCCAAAACAATACCACCTAATTCCTCATACAACGCGTTCTCTGTATCCCTATGGGTTCTCAACTGCCCTCCAACCAAGCAGTCAACGCGTATGATGATAATAGCTTTATCCGCGTTGACTATCACAGCCGCCGTGAACGCCCTAAGGATAATACGTGCTGGCCAATTGAAAATCCGGTTCCGGATCGCGGTTATGACTTCAAGCCGATAGACTTGGGTCCAGACCGGGCCTTTGGGATAGCAGCCTTGCCTCAGCAGCCGCTGTTTCTTTTCCAGGAACTCATACTTATTTCCCTAGTAGAAAGCTGGGTCAGATACACCAACAGCTGGGTCAGTCATCTATTGCAGCAGCACGAAGCCGGCAGCTGCAGATTGAAGCCGCAGACTCTGTTTATTGGACTGGAAGCCGAGCTCTGTTGACGAAATCTACACATGGCTTGCAATCGTGATTTATATGCAAATGTATATAGAACCGAAGATCAAGGACTATTCAAGGGTCCTAAAGGCGGGGTCTACGTCCCATATCACCCTGTGACTAAAGTCATGCCTTTTAACCGGTTCCAACTACTATCACGGCATCTCCGTCTTTGGGACTTTACAACTGTCGATCAGGCACTCGACTCAAGCTTCTACGGCCAGACCTACAGCCGGGTTTACGCCTGGTCTAACCACATACTGTATACATCTACCGTTCTCTACAGTCCGGGCACATCTATCGCTGTAGATGAGTGCATGGTCCGCTTCCTCGGCCGGTCTCACGATACAACAACCGTCCCTAATAAACCTACGCCAACGAGCTTCAAAGTGTGGGCTGTGGCCCAACGAGGTTATTTTCTGCGGTGGATTTGGCACAGGCCGGGCTGGAAGTTCGGGCCCGTAGGGATCTGGCCGGCTCGACGGCTGCGGCAAGGGACACAGCTACGGCGGAGCCGGAAGCAGATACGAGAGAGGAAGACGGTTTATCTGAACCCGACCCAAGCCGTATATAATTAATCAGAAGGAGATTGATGCATAAGTAGTAGCTAAAGCATCTAGAAGTAGTAGTCAAGGAAGGTTAGCGCTGCTGAGGGAAAGGCACTATAGAATATATAGCAAGACCGATTATAACTCAAGAACCTGTCAAATCATTATCTATATATCTAAGGAAAAGGATAGAGATTGAATTTCATTGATTAAATGCATAGTTATGTTTTTATCTATATTCTGGTCTTAAAGGTTAAGATTCTTATTCCACTCACTTGTTTAATTCACTCGCTTATTGTGCACGTTAAATAAAATAGAACTTGAAAGATTATATATCCTAAATTGCAGCTAGTATTTTTACCAGATATCTCTGTTGGTTTCTAACATAAAAGCCTCTCTTACTGGATTATATGTGTCTTTTAGTAAGTTCTAAACCCCAACCTTCCTTTATATACTAACCAAGTTGTATACACGAGCTAGAGCCATTATGTCAGCCATAACGTCGTCCCCAGTTCGGTCCCGCATCTTCGGTGTCTCCAATAAGATGTACTTTTCGACCTCTCAAGCCTACTTGTCTACGGATGTCTTCCTCAAGCTCCTGACAGCATCGCCGGAACGCGGCTCCATTTTGGCTCGTGCCAGCATCTTCATCGTACCAGACCATGTCACCGCTTCCAGCATCATCTCACGAGTCATAAGAATTAGGGCCTCTGAGGATATATCAGTTCCGGCAGAGGGGGTTGAGGCGCAGGCTCAGTCAGTCATGAGGACGCTTCCGAGCCCGGGTGATTGTATCTCGGCTTATGAGCCGCCAAGTTGAACCATTGGGACAAGCTAGCCGGCACAAGTTGGTCGTGTCTGTGACATAGCCCAACGAATCCAGAAGTCCTAGGCAACTCGTGGACGCTGTGAGAAAAGACGAATCTTGTATGGTGGCAGTGCTGGTCCCGGATTGTTCTCAAGATTGGGCGAGGCTGTCGACGGGTTTGTTTCTTGGGATGTTTGAGCACGACCCAGTGCGGTTGTATCGAACACTGTGTGAGGTGGCAGATTGTATAAGTCTATCCTCAAATTACACGAGGAGCCATCAGGTCATGCAAGCTTGGCTCGTCATCGTAGGTAGACGCGGATGAATCCGAAGTCAAGTCATAATCTGGTTCCCGAGCCTTGATCGTGGTAATCAAGACCCAACCCCCAAGAAGACATTACACTGTCGTGAAGAACTTGGGTTTGTATCAGTAAGGATAACTGTACCCTATTGACCCCTTTGTGGAATACCTGTCTGTTAATTACTTCGTGACTGTCAGAGGGCTTGTCCGAAATCTGACCAGCCAAACGAGTCCAGCAGTTCGCCTGGATCTGTCAGCCAAGAGACCTCAATCGCTGTAGGATCAACAGCCATTTCTCCATCATCCCGAGGGCTCCGAGGGTTCCCCATCAACAGATGATCAAGAATATCGGCGCAGCGGGCTGCTAGTCGGTTTCCGACGAGGGCATTTCGGAAGATGTTGCGGGCCATTTCAACATCAGCCTCCCAGCTAGGCAATCTCGGTGATCCCGCGTCACCTAAGATAGCTAGAGCGACGGCAAGAGCAGCGTGAAACAAGAAATACCTACAACAGTTAGTTGAGTTTAGCTGATCGATCCGCTTTTAGATGGCATGGCGACCTACGTGGAATACCAAGCCACGAGCCTGGTGATGACTCCATGAGTCGAGTAATGGTGAATGGAGAGAATGGTTGAATGAGCGGCCTCAATGCAAATGTCTCGACATTTGTCCCCATTGGCGCTAGAAGTCGACACACCCACGTCATTGGTCCGTTTGATGACGCTTCTAAGCAGATTCTGTCTGAGGATGATGATTTTCAGATTCCAAAATCGCCACCACAGCCGTGCCTTTGCAAATAAGTACCATTGTTCGTTGCATGATGCCACACCATCTAGCTTGAAATATGAGGGCAATTTTTCAGTCCATGCATCGAGAGTTTGAATCATTTCCATTACGTTGTCAAAGCGGATTGCCGGTGTTGAGAGGAGGCGGTTCGAGAGGTTATTTGTCTGTATGTGAAACTCACTTTGAGCCTTCATCCCTGAATAGATGGTCGGCTCTAGGGACTCGTTTAGGAATACTGTTGTTTTCGGCGTAAGCAACTAGTTGGTGTTAGTTTGGGAATGCCAGCAGGCCGGAAGATGCTCACTTCGTCGTCGATGTTCAAAATATGTTGAGTATCCATAGCTTCCCGTCCTGGCAGGAGAATCGGCCTACCAAAAGTAGTTGATGAACCGCTGTCGTGCATATAAAGGCCCCACCAAGCTCTACGACGTATCTCGCGTTGCATGAGGCTGATATTCCATTTAGGAAGCTCGCGATGTAGTCCCAGACTAAGTGCTATTCGAGTTGCTAAGCCCAGAAAATTCCAGGCAGTATTCGGGTTGTTGCGCTTCTGGCTGAGGTTGCTTAATAAGACTAGCGCTTGCAGAGAGGTGAGGTTCGCACTCTCAAATATTGACTCATCTTCCCCAAGAGATAATGCGCAGCGATAGAGAGCATCACCAGCATCTGCGAATTCGTACTTGGAGCACCAAGCTCCGATGGCTAGGATGACATATAAGAGCATCCGCCATGAGCGCTGCTGCGGCCTTGGAATCATTTCATGGTACTGAGCTCTGAATGTTGGTTCATGTACGAACGGATAGGAAAGATGATAGTCGTTGAAATAGTCATCTATGAGCTTGTGCTTGATTTGTCGCGATATGATGGCGTCGGATAGACGGGAAGATGATATGATTTGTTCGAATTCTGCGGACGTAGTACTGCCGGGACCGTGCGACAGGCGAGGCGACCTAGGAGTTCCAAGCCAAAACAACAGAGAGCGCAGAAAGAACACGCCAGCAGTTGAGCCTGGACGCTTGTTAGGAAGATGTAGAGTCGTCGGCTGGGAGGGTGATGCTCACCTAGATAGCCAGTTCCCGTTGGCTCCACAGAGAGTGCAGCCATACCATCGGCTAGGTCGTTGAAAGAAGTGGCTTCTTCGCGCCAATCGAAACCGTTCGCCTCATCTGGTACAGCCTCCGATATTGTGTCATCCTTCTCGCAGGGCGGCGGACCTGGTTCAAGGGGCGTCTTATCAGCCGTAGTCGATGGTGTTGCGGCAGAACGAATGTGCAATGATGCTAATGCTTGATCAATGTCCACGTCAGGCAGCAGCTTTGCAAATAACTGCTCCAA
This sequence comes from Neonectria sp. DH2, assembly GCA_003934905.1. Classification (NCBI taxonomy): domain Eukaryota; kingdom Fungi; phylum Ascomycota; class Sordariomycetes; order Hypocreales; family Nectriaceae; genus Neonectria; species Neonectria sp. DH2. The sequence continues at coordinate 105,717 of RQWH01000032.1, read as the reverse complement.
ATCGTAGAGGCGCTTCTCTAAACTCGTGACATAACTGGCATTCATGAGTGACACATAATCAAGTTTTGGAAGCGAGATGCTCACGATCGCGTGAGTGGGGATCGAATGATCCTGCCACTATACTGGCATTCCCTCAGATTCTGAACACATGTGCTGCACCTCGGCCGCTCTCTCGAGCACTATATGGCACGCGTTAGAGTAATGGACGGGTACGCGTAATGTGAGGGAAGTCGAGGCAGACCTTCAGCTTCTTGAGACGGCACGTGTCGCACTGATCCGACATTGTGAGTTAGCATTCATTGCTGTGCTGCGGAAGAGGGACGGACCGCAAGAGGGCTCTTTCTTGAAGTAGAAGCATCCATTAGTTCAATTTATGAATAGAACTCGAAGGAACTGCTATAGGGGGGTCGGTTTTAGGCTATAGCTAGCAGATATCTCCAGTGACAAGTTGATCGTGAAATTCCCCAAGTGCTTCGAATCGAGGAAACTTAATCCACAATAGGGCGGTCTGCATCGGCAGAATCGGAATATGCACGGCCCGATCGGCTGAGCCAGTGGTGAAGTGGCTTCCTAGAGCTAGTTCAGTTTAACCACTCTAGAAGATGCCCTTCCTGTCTCTGCAGTTGGTACTGGCTTATTAGTTATCCAGTTTACGCTAATACCAAGGCTCTCTAGCATTGACTGGCTGACCCGAAAGGTCAGTTGGCGTGCTCACTTATTAGTTCTACAGTTGAGTAGTTACCACCCACGTTAGCTCAGGCGTCAATGTGTAACAATCTAGAACGCCGAGTATTCCTGTATGCGCAGCTTCCAACGACAGTAGAAAGCTGGAACAGTCTTATTCTTCTACTTGAGTCGGGTTTACTTAATATACTTCCTACTGTTTTTTGTCCAATCCACTTCCTTAGATGCATCAACTGTTGTAATGAAGCTTCCTCAGTCCTTGCAGAACGAGCCGGATGACATAACCCAACACAACCTCCACATCGTTGCTTTGAAATCACGGAATCTGGCTCACAATTCCATCTTTCTGCTCCATGCCACTCGCTGCTTCGTCCACTCCAATCTCCCTGGCGATGCGTTCGAGACGCTCACGATCTGCGGCGCTGTCCTTGTCGTTGAAGACGGCGTCGATCTCCTCGAGAGAGAGACCCTTGAGCTCGGGTAGGAAGAAGAAGGCCCACAAGAAACCGAGGACACAGAAGCACATGAATACAATGAAAGTCTTGTAGCCGATGTTATCCAGCATAACAGGCGTCACCTGGGCGACAGTGAAGTTCATGATCCAGTTGACTGCTGAGGACAGGCCGATTCCCTTCGCTCGCACGTCCAAGGGGAAGACCTCGGCAACCACGACCCAGCCGACCGGACCATAGGCGAATGCATAGTTGGCGATGTACCAGTAGATGAGAAAGACCGCTCCGTTTCCGGCCGCCTTGTATTTATGGAAATCGTGCCCGTAGACGGCGATGATTGCGGCAACTCCGGCATGGCAGATGGCCATGTTAGCCTCGCCCCAGCAGAACATGGGCCGGCGGCCAATGTTATCGATAAACAAAACAGCCGGGATGGTGAAGACAAAGTTCACAATGCCGACGACGCCAGTGGCGAGCAAGCCAATAGTGCCTCCCGAGAGACCGATCTGTGCAAACACGGTTGGTGCGTAATAGATGATAGAGTTAATTCCCGTCCATTGGCCCAAGCCCTGGGCAGCTGCACCGAGGAAGAGGCGATGCAAGAGAGCCTTGGTTGTGAAGATTCGCTTGTACTCGAGGAGTTCGGTGTGAAAGCTAACATCGCTGACACCGTAGCGCTCCATGGCAGCTTCTCGCTCCGAGCGACGCTTGGCGAGCAATGTTCGAAACTCGTATTGGACCTCGGGGGAGTTTGCGGGCTTGCGCCTGAGGTACACGAGGCTTTCGATACACTCTGTCTCGCGGTCATGGAGCATGAGCCACCTGGGGGAAAAGGGAAGAAATACGGAGCCAACACAGAGGATGATGGCGGGAATAAGTTGAAGTGCGAGGGGGATACGCCATGCGGCGCTGGACTGGCCGGGGTAGGTGGTTCCCCCGATATAGTTTGTGCCGTAGGAAATCCAATAGGAAATCAAGATACCAACTACAAAAGGTGTTAGTGAGCTTCTGAGAAATGATAACTTTCAGCCTGGGCAAATACTCAGGCTTGACTAGTATGACTGACAGGTGATAGAGAGTTGCTGTAACGCAACGAGTGAACCTCGGATGCCGGGAGGTGCGAGCTCAGCATTCCACATAGGGACAAGCATGGAGAGGGCACCAACGCCCATTCCAGCAAACCAGCGACCGGCTGTTGTTGTGGCATTGTTAGTATATGAGAATACCTCGGTCGGGACCGACTTGAATCTCCTACTCACAGTAGACATATCCGACATCGTAATTGGCGCCAGCCTGAAGAGCCGTACCTAGCATGAAGACAATGCACCAGGCCGAGATAGAGTACTATGAACGAGAGCAAGATTAGCAAACGACGCCAACTCTTTTCTAGACACAAATCAGGTAGCTGTGATCATCCTTCTGTTGATGGCGTGGAGTTGACTCGGGGGCGTGGGATTTGCTGTCTTAGGGCATGTCGGAAAGAGAGGAGTGGTGTTCACCTTTCTGGAATATTTGTCGGCGAGAGGGCCAGCGATCAGGGCTCCGAGGAAGGCTCCGAGTTCCATACGTCAAGTGTGTTAGCGTAAGCCAGTCGTATTGCGTTTGCTGCTTCACTTCATGAACTGGAACTTACCGAGAATGGCGGTGAGCATGCCCTTCGTAACTGAATCCGAGAGCTGTTGTGAAGGGAAGGCTCGTCAGCCTGGAGAACCTGTCTCGGAGGTTTGCAAACTTACAGTGCTGTTGAAACGGTACTCGAATTCAGCCATGACCTGGACCTGGCTGAAGACACCTTGGTTGTAGCCATAAAGAACGCCACCAAGCGAGGCAAAGACGGCGATTCCGAGACATCGGCCATTGTTGATGAGCCCGCGCCAGCCCACCTGGTTGTGTGTAGCCAGCACAGCGTGAACTGCACCGCTAGATGTGTCTGCTACCATGATCAATGGAATGAGGGAGAAGGGTATCGGTGCGAAGATGTGACAATGCGACGTAGGCAAAGAGGTGGGCGAAACTGATGGATGATGGGGAGTAGAGTTTGACAAGTTGTTGGAAGAGTTGAACCCTTAAGTAATTAGAAGCTGGCAAGCACGTCTTCCGCATCCAGGACAGTGTGTCGAGGAGAAAGTGGAAAGTGAGACCACCCATGTCATGCATTCCCCGGACTTTGCGCATAGGGTCGAATAGCTTCGGATGATAGCTGTCCACCCAATCGGAGCACCGGAAAATTACCTTGTACATATCAACGTACCTAAATGATTAAGGTGACCAAGTACAGAGTAGTCACCTAGTGGATACTTGACCCCAGTCCGAGGTGGCGAATCGAGGGTTAGAAAGGCTGGGTTTTTTTCCCCTCGGGCTCTTACCAAGTAAGTCTCCCCGCAGGACCGAATAGCGTCGGGTAACACCTGTCCTCCAATCAGAGTGGACCAAGGCTCGCAAAACGGGTCATGACACCATCGACATGTGTCGAACCTCGACGCTAGAGACCTTCCGGTCCATCAAATACCGGGATGTGAGTGAGCAAGCTGTTAGTGGTGTCCCTCTGGTTGTCGTAAGGTGTGCACTAGATGTGCTTTCTGCATCTACAATTGCTGTTAAGCTTGCAGATATAACAATTTTGGTGTTAATCCCATCTAAGGTTGTGTACCTATACAGAAGGATCGTCAGTACTTAGACGTTATGTACAAATAGGTGAGAGCGGATATATTGAGGTTATATCTATACCCTGTTGGCTATTATTCCTAGTTAGGCACACCTAGTGCGCTTTGTGCAATCAAAGGGATGGGGGACTAATGAGAAGAAAGGAAGTGTGATGAGTACCTAGCAAGCGTATTCCCAGTTCTCATTACTTCCTACTCATATTTGACTGACACATTGTTGACACCCCTCCAATGTCTCTGATTAACTGTCGTTTGACGTAAAAGAAAGCCAAACGCCAGCGCCATCGGCCACACAGCCCAACTATGCGGGACATTGCGCCCTCACTCGCCGCTCCAGCCTGCGTGCAGGTCGAGCCAACCTGCCACCACTCACCACACCCAACACGGATATGCTCCGCTTGTCATGACAACACCCCCCATAAAGTAGTGATGCTGGGGAATGCGGGGTTGGGTCCACTACATTATCCTGGTGGAATATGCCCTCGCGTGACGGAGAAGGCATGTGCTGGGGGAGAATAATGTGAGTGAGGGTACTCGGAGCTCTGTCGTCCGAGGAGCGTCGCACTGCGCTGGGCATGGGCATGGGAACGGGGCGATGGATTCGGGGGTTGTTACGGGGTTTGCCGACCGCTATCCCATGCCTAGACCCCTCCGCGTGGCAAAAGCCGAGTTTACGTTCTTTGTCCTGCCTCTAACGCATCCCCCCGCATCCTAGAGAAACCCACATCCGGCTATTCATAAATTCTCTTCCTCTCCCACTCTCTCTCTCTCTCTGTCATACACACACACACACTCCTGTCTCCCACTTGTCTCTCTACCTTCTCTCTCTCTCTTCGCCCTCTCGCTTCTTTCTCCATTCCCCCCCTCCTTTACCAACCCACAACTATTAACCATCTCTCGACTAATCAGTCCGTCCGCCAGCCACCATGAGCAATTCTACCCTCGCTGCACACCCCAATCCTTCATCACCTGTCCTATTTCACTTTGGTCTCGCCGGCAAGAACGCAATTGTGACCGGAGGAACCCGTGGCATCGGTTTAGAGGTTGCGCGAGGACTAGCCGAGGCTGGGGCCAGCATTGCCATTTTGTACGCGTCCACCGCCCCTTCCAAGGCCGACGCCATCGCCCATTCCATATCCAAATCCACAGGACAGAGCGTCAAGGCATACAAGGCTGACGTCACATCGGCTACCGAGATCAGCGACGCCATCAATGCGATCACTGCCGAGTTCTTCAAGGGTCACCTTGACATCGTAGTCGCCAATGCGGGAATCGCCACGCACTATGCGGCGGAGGACTACACCCCTGAACAATTCCAGGAGATTATGAATGTGAACCTCAACGGTGCCTTTTACACTGCTCAAGCCGCCGGCCGCATCTTCAAAGAGCAGTTCAGCAAAGGTGAAAAACAAGGCAAGGTGATATTCACAGCAAGTGTCAGCGCCATCTTAGTCAATGTGCCTCAGAAACAGTCGGCATATAATGCCAGCAAGGCGGCCGTTGTTCAGTTGGCAAGATGCTTGAGCGTCGAGTGGGTTGGCTTTGCTCGTGTCAACTGCGTGAGCCCTGTAAGTTTGATCCCATACCGAAATGGAAGGAAACATGCTAACCCAAATTCCAGGGATTCATAGCTACAGACAGTAAGTCACACTAGACCCTCCCCACTCTCCTCCTGCTTTCTGTAGCAGATTCAGACCACACGACAAATTTGAGCTAACATGAGGACCAGTGTTGGAAGTACACCCTGTGGAGTGGCGCAATAAGTGGTTTGGAATGATTCCAGCCAACAGGCTATGTGAGCCTGCCGAGTTAAAGGGAGCCTATGTGTTTCTGGCAAGCGATGCCAGTAGCTATATGACAGGTATGAAGGCTCTCCTTTGAAGAGGAGAACTGAGACTAAGAGAACATCTAGGTGAAAACATTATTATTGATGGTGGCTATACGCTTCCGTAATTAGTGTTAACTGCCCATTATAAGTACATGAGTTGATATATTAAATAGAACCATTTTGTTCTGACGGTGATATTTATAACACACGGTGCGAATAGGGAGGGCTAGACTGAGTTCTTTACGCAGATCTGTCAGGGATGCTCTATTACATCCTCAGCCTGCTGTTTTATGCCCTGAAACATATCTAAGGGAATAGTAGGCTTGTAGAAGCCCTCTTTGCTCCACGAACGAAGACGTTGAGCCATTGTGGTGATGATATGCCGCGGTCGATTTCTGACAGGTGTGATCATCCGTCTGTGCTGCTAAAGCTTCTCTCTAATTACGCAGAAGAGGAAGGTATATTGAGAAAGTCTATAGTCATGATCCCTGCTGTTGGAAATCTCTGAAGGCTCTGTTGCCACCACCCGATAGAGTCCTTCTCGACAACCGCAGATTGGGTAAGCACCTCGGCCAAATAGATAGTTAACTCGTTGCTGACGGCCTGTGCTGTTATAGACGGGTTGCCCTGTCCTGGCCTATCCCTACGGCCTCTGCAGGCCCCAGTGGTACTCGTCTTAGGAGCATTGGCTTGCCGACGTGCCCTCTTGAAATCTATCCTCCGCTTGACGTAGTCGCAGGTGTCGGCCTCATTATCGGTATCCTGGATGGGTTGGCCACCGAAGTCCACACGCTTGTATTGGGCTTCATAGAAGTCTCGCAAGAGTGTGTTGTAATGCTTCTTCCACTCGCCTTGCTTACGAGTTGGGTTGCCCTCCCAAAGCTCGTCCAATGCCTTCCATCTCTTGCAGTGTTTGTCGACCTAAACAAATGTTTAAAAGTAATCCATAGTCTAGGATATAGGGGTAAAGTTTCATTTCAACGTCAAGTATTGACCACACCTCGAGTTGGGAGTGCATACCTCGGTTATAAATGGCCTCTTCCTTGAACTCCTTCTTCATCTGCTTCTGTGGGATACCATTATAGTGAATATCAGTTTCCGGGCGGAATTTCAATCCGTTTACGTCTCCGCTGATTGTTTTCAAGAGCGTGCTGCATCCAGAGCCCGGCCGCCCGAGGACCAAGAGGAGCTCACCGCTTCGAATCAGGCCGTCAAACTGGTTAAGAATCTTCTTGGGCGACTTCTTGCTAAACGAGGAGAGCTCACCAAGATGTAGTGGCGCAGATAAGAGAGACCGACGGTTTTTTGGATCTGGAAAGCATCCCCCGAGCTAAGGATGTTGACGTTGTTGAGCACGACACCGATCTGCTTGTTACCGATTCCCTCCTCGCGATGCAGACGAAGGAATCTGTGTAGCCACTTGTGTACGTCGAATTAAATGCTCGCCGGGTCTATCGCTGGGTCATTCTCATCCATCATGACCAGTGTAGAAACGCGGCTTGCGCCGCCACCGACATCGGTTGACTGCCTTGGCGACAAAGCCGTGGCCAGGCATGTTCTCCACGACCTCATCAAACAATCGTATTAGTCATCTAGCTGTGCGTATCAAGTAAATCTGCGGGATGGAGTACCCTGCACCTTAGACAACAATCAATCAACACACTGCTGCTGCTGCTCATTATCGATTTACCTGATCTTTGATATTTTTAGCACACTAGTGCGACCCCAAGCCATTCAGTTATTTTCAAGCCCTGCCTTAGTAGATTATGCAAAGCCTTCTCTAACTTCATGACCCACTGACTCAGCAGTAGTCGGGTTTTCAGACGTTCCCTCTTTCTCTACTGTGCTAAACTATAGCAATCATTATAATTTGGATAATCCTGAGTGTCCTTTGATCATTTATGTATAGCTTTTATACTAACTATAAGACATTCACTAAATCAGCATAGGATACTCCTTATTAGTAATACAGATAGAGCAGTAGCTCTTAGAATCCTAAAGTAATAAATATAACTATAGCTTAACTAATACCTTCTATTAGATATTAAATTCCTAAGTATCTCTTAGATACCTTTTTTTAGAAAAGAAGATTCTTAACCTAAGTTAAGTAAATAAGCCATAAGGAAAAAATACACTTATAATACTTATCTAGTCTTAAACTTTTTAATGAATAAGATACTAAGGCTAAAAGGCCCTTACTAGAAGAAGTCTACTACTTGAAATCAAACCTGAGTCTATCTTGTACGGATGGCTTGGCAGAGAGTTAGCGCATTATGCTTGCTCAGCCACTTCTGGTAAGTCCAGGCTTGAACAACAGTGTTAAAATCATCATGAGCTTGTATCATGGCTATAGGAAGTTACCGACCCCTGCCCGGCCAGGAAGCAAGACAGACCCATTATTGAGCCAGGTTGGTATTTGTGATAGTCGGGTCTAACCTAGGGGTCTAGGGTAGGTCCAGGGCGTATGGTTTGATGATCGAGTGGATCAGGACGTTGTAGTAAGCAATGTAGGTCACGATGGTAATGTGCAAAGGCAAGTTATTGTGTAACCAAGTGATAGTGTTGATAGCTAAGGAGCTTTAAGGCTCTTGTCTAATGTACTAAATGAATGTGTGTATATACTTTGTAGTATTCTGTTGGATCACGGTTTGGAATCGTGATCCACCTGTGATTGGTAGGAAATTAGTGGGGGTAGGCATGATGTGCACGCACCACGTGACCGGGGTCAACCTGGGCCGTGACACTTAATATATTAGTATTGTTGTATTTCTATGCATTTTTCTCTCTGTTTTTACTGCCCACTTAGAATTGCACTAAGTCCTATAATACACAGTCCCAATCCTAACCCTAAAACCACCTTTAATGCTATTTAAGTATCTGATATTAAGTCGTTCTGCGATCAGACGAGCGATACTATCGACAGTGTAGAGTCAGTCTTTGGGAAAAGACAGGACTATCTCTAAGAACAATTTGACTAGGGTAGGCCAACCCATGCATGAAAGTAGTTTATCGTGCAGAATCCATAAAGAGATGAGCAACTCATTTTGATTGGTGACTCCCTGACTTAAACACTTAAGATTGCGGATTAAACTTAGTAGCTGTAGTAATGGTGGCAAGTGGACTGTTGGTACAAAGTTCCGAATACGACCACCTTGGTGTGATCCGAAAGCTGCCCCACATATCTGCAAGAGGAGGCATCCTAGCTTTTCAATTATGCAGCTTCTTATACACAAGAACCTACAGAGAATCAATCGCAAAATGAAGTTATCAACCCGGGTTCAGCAATTACAGGTGTTTCCATACTGACAAACACGTGCAATATATAACCATGCAGACGCGAGCTACGGAGAATAGTAACTCCTAGCCTCGAGTAGTGCTGAGCTTCCCCTCATTTCAAGGAGTCAAAGCTCAGTCGATCCATCTTCCGGTAAGAGCAACCAACTCACATCACCTTTTGCATCCTCTTATTGCGAGTTGTTTTCCTATTTTGAGCCTTACTTAATTCTGCCTCTTCGGTCACAATGGACGATCTGCCGACTGTGATCCCTCGGGGGTCTTGGGTCCTTATCGTCGCAGCTGGCGGCTACACGGGCTGTCATATTGTCATTGAGTTTCTTAACAGAGGCTTCAACGTCCGCGGGTCAGTCCGAAAGATAGAAGATGCTAAATGGCTTCTAGAGGACCCATCTATCAAGCCTTTTACCGATCAAGGCAGTTTCGAGCTTGTGGAGGCGGACCCTTTGAAACCTAATGCCTTTAACAATGCAGTCCGGGGAGTCTCAGCTGTTATCCACGTTGGAGTCGTTAGCGACTTCTTCCAAGACCCGAACGTCTCTATCCCGACCGCAGTTGAGTCAGCCTTAAACGTCTGTCGAGCTGCTGCTAAGGAGCCATCGATCAAGCGGTTCGTGTTTACTACGACCTTCTGGACAGCTACCCTACCCACACCTGGCGACACATCGACAATTGCCAAGGACAGCTGGAACGAGGAGACAGTCAGAGCAGCCTGGGCCCCGCCGCCGTACGAGCTGAGTCGCTTGCTGCAAGTCTACTTTGCCGGAAAAACCGAAGCAGAGAAGGCCGTGTGGAAGTTTGCAGCGGAGAACGATGTGCCATGGGAACTGAACGTGGTCAGTCCGTGCTGGATCATGGGTGATCTACGACACGTGAACAACGTGCGTACCGCGACGCTGCAGTTCATGCAGCAATTGTTTTCGGGAAAGACGGATGGCTTCGTGAACAACGGTATGCCAGCGGGTAAGTCAGCTTGAAATTCTAACAGTAGTGACTAGACTGACCTTGTAGTGTACTATTCGCACGTCATTGACAATGCTGTTGTCCATTTTGCTGCAGCAGTCGACCCGGACGTTAGAGACTCGCGAATCCAGCTACGGGCTAGATCGTTCACGTGTAATGATATCCTGGCTATCCTACGCGATGCGTACCCGGATGAGGACTTTGCGGAGGACTTTATCCCTGGGGACCCCAAGTTAGAGTATCACATCGAAAACGACATTGCGCTGTCTCTAGTGCAGAAATGGGCTGGGAGGGGTTGGCTTAATTTGAAGCAGGGGATTGTTGAGTCTTTTGACTTCATGAACAAGGCTGGGTTGGTGGATTGATTCTGCAGGGCAGCGTTTTCTTAGTAAATGTCTTAATATCTTTTATGATAGCTCGCCAAGAAGAGAATAGTGTGCCGCTCGCCATGGAGAGAAAGCTTGTCACCACATGGCTCAAGGACAACCCGGACTGGGAGGCCGGTCTACGGGACGCTGATTAGGACCATGGGTCGCATGACGAGATGATACCGTCGTCGCCGGCACAACGTGATAATTCTAAGCGCTGGAGCAAAAGGGGTGCGGACAGCTGGGAAGGAGGATAGCTTTGCCAACGATTCCGAGGGTAACCTTGAAGAAATAAGAAAGTTGATCCAGCGTAGTCCGGGAGCAGATCACTTCAACCTCTTTGAGAAGGATGGGAACAAATGGTAGCTTATAAATTTAACGTCTCTAAAAGCTCCCTCTGTAGTTGAGTTCTCACCTTACTGCATCTTTCGACAAACAACTTCCCCTTGTTCGCGTTCATACTCGGGCTCCTGCGCCACGCACCTAAAGCGATGTGTGTGATCTAGGTCTTAAGGGCTAGTGACTGCATTGGATTCTTCGCCTACTCGGATTTGTTGGCTGTGGCCAATGTCTGCGACGACGACCTGTGAAGAATAGGCAACTACTCCTACACATAAATCAAGGTCCTCATTGTCAAAGCCTTGCCTGCAATGGTGTGCAACGGAGCATATTAGCTGGCGTTTCCCCAACTTCCATTGGTGGAGAATACCGTGGCCGTACAGCTTAAGGACGACGAATTTGTGCTCCTGGAATCAGTCTGGAATGGTGATTGAACCCAAATCCGCCATTCACAATTGACCATAAGGTATAGCATTGAGAAAGAGAGTTTGTGGCCTACTTAGCATCTCGGCTGTGACTTGAACTATGTGGAAATGCAACCAGCCGCGAAGAAGAGTGCTACGGCAGCTATGGTAGTTGTTTTAATGAACAAAATGATGAGAGTAGTATAAGGGATGGCGATGTTTGTTTGACACTGTGTTTGACACTTGGATGAAGGTGCTTGAGCCTGTGAGACCAAAGAATTAGGTCATGGGGACCTTGATGTATTTATACTCCTCCTCGGGTATGAAAGACCATGTTCTATGAACGAGCTAGACGGTGACTGTTGGGGCGACGAGATGCGTAAGCTTCTATAACAGGATCATTGCAGTAGTAAGGAGCAAGCTTGGATGCAATACAGACAACACAGTTGAAAGAAGAAGATAGCGTGGTATTCCGAAACAACTAGATAAATATTTCTTACAGCTAACTGCATATGGAGGATCTCGTGGCTTAATTAATTATGAGGCTTTACGGCTCATCAGTTGACAACATCTGAGACACTGCAGCATACCGATCAACAACACCCGCACGTAAAGCAGTTAGCCAGGCTAAATAATCAAACCTAAGACATGCAATGTTACACCGAGACTGGAGGTTGGGACCCTACTACTTGGCTGCAACGACGATGCTATCGGCCAAAACCGGACTCTATTCTCTCTCACTTAAGTACGATAGTAATGAATTAAGACTCAAGGGCTTAACCATACCACCTAGCTTTTATATGCCATTAAGCAGCTTCTCAAAGTCAGTGTAGCACTGAGGGGACATGTGAGGAAAGTCCTTGTGAAGGAATTAAAGCACAGATGTAGTGCTATTTATGACACTAACTCCATCTTGAATCCCGAGTATGAGTAACCTATGACGCCACCGACTTTACCAAGGCAATCTCCTATTACTCTTTCCATATTTCCAACCGGCATTTCTAATACTCAAATCTCTAAGGCGCACATCAAACCATGGTGTGAGTCTGTTCCAATCAACAATTCTAAAGGGCTGTAATATGCACTTCAAGAATTTCAATAAACTTCACGAGGCGATCAAGGAGAAGTCTAGAGAGAAATATAGCAGGGGTTATTTTGAAACGAGGCGCCTACACATGCTTCCGCCTCTGATAATGGTGTTCTATTCTTAGCCACTGATCGATCTTGCGAAGGAAACACCACCTGCACATCCTCAATGGGACAGAAGGAACTATGAGCATCTTCACGATACCCTCATGAACCATGTTTTGTCCTTTGTTGGAGTTGAGGAGGATTACAATTTCATACTTGGGATTGTTCATAGCGGTCTCGGGCTAGGCTACAATGTGGCGATGGGAGAGGCAACAAATCCTCTAAACGGAGAGGAACTGAAACACAAAGGTGTTATCTTCGAGAACTGCGTTGACCGAGTCATGATCGACGTCAGTTTGGAACTGAGAGAAATACCCACGGCTAATGTTCTCATCTTGTACACGATTGCCCGACGTGATTACGCCGCAAGGTAACTTCAAAGCGAATTTGACGACGTTGAGATTGGTCGCCTTGAAAGATGGCGAGGAGAGACTTTCAACCAAGCTACGAGCTATGCATGGAGGGCTGTACCCGCAGTCTCAGCTCGTCGTTGCCGATGACCCGATAGTGGAAATCGCTGCACGCACGTGGATCGATGAGAAATCGGGTCTGGATCGAAGCAAGCTACTACAAACCCCCTATAACGAGTGGCTAGCAAAAGCCGGATCAAACGTTGTCGCCGCTATCGAGCAGCTTAATGACGATTCTCTGCCAAATAAATTCGGGGACTCTGTACCGGTAGACAGCGACGAGAAGCCTGATATTCCAATAGATTTGGATACGAAAATTAGATCGTGGTTAATGTACCCTTTGTCTCTTGATGGTGCAAATAGAGTGAGGGTAATGAGAGTGAGGAGGAAGTTGCATGTGCTCAAGATATCAGCGTGCTAGGCGAGACATCTTGGAAAGACTACGAGAGACAATCTGACAGCGGCGCCAACGAAGAGCGCGTAGCTCTCAATGTAGCAGGCAAAAGGTTTATATTTGTCAGCGAAGCCGAAGCAAAATGTCTATTCCCCATTGCAGCAGCCTATAAAGCAGCCGAAAAAGGCAACGAGGAGGTCCTTGGGGTACCTTCTTTCCATGGGTGCCAACGTCAACGCTTCAATGGAATTTTATGGTACCGCGCTTGCGGCGGCATGTGCAAAAGGCCACGGTGCCATTGTCAAGTTGCTGCTGGACGCAGGGGCCGACGTTAACGGAGCAGGAAAATTTGGCTCCCCATTAGAAATAGCGTCTGCAGACGGTTATAGCAACATTGTTGAGAGGTTATTCATGGTGTTCACAAGGAATAATGCGTATTCTGGCACTCTAGAGAAGGTATTCACTAGTAATGAACTTCATCAGGCGTGTTAGAACGGACACGATACTGTTGTTCAGTTACTACTGGACAAAGGGGCCGACGTTAACGGAGCAGGAAGATTTGGCTCCCCATTGGAACTAGCGTCTGCAAATGGCCATAGCAACATCGTCGAGATGTTATTCATGTTAATACAGTAGAGCTATTATGCCTTTTTCCAGCAGAGAGCCTTACACTACAGAGAACCGAGCAGACCTCGAATTAACCCGGCTCGCTCAGCGACAAATGGAGGGTTTAGCAGTCTTTTCCTAGCAATAGGGCAAAGCGAACAGGGTTAGCGGTTACTCTACCTATGTTAACACTAATACTAAGGCCAACAAACAGCGTAGGACTGAGGTTTAGCGTGCGGAACTCCGCATCTTAGGCCCTGCATTAGGCCAACCTAGGCGTTCCCCCGTCATTAGCAGAAGCTGACGAAGTGGGGATGCCTAACATTTACCAATGAATACCCCAGTCAGTCTTGGCTTAGGAGGAGGGTACTAAATAGTAGCATGTTTATGGCATGACTCAACTCTTCCACAATATGCATGGGTTAATAACATACCACTTTCAATCCTCATCACTATGTTTAGTGCGCTTTTAACCTTTAGTACATATATCAGTGTTGATTTATGTTGAAGAGAGCTTACAGTTGCCTATGCAGCATTTGTAGCCTTAGGCAACCGGGCCCGTTACAGCTCGAGATGCCCTCATCTAGCTAGCTAGTTAACAATATAATCAATACACATCGTTAACTTTGTAACAATTCATAAGCCATTCTGTTTCACCCTCTCTATGCTGCAGCGCCATATGTAGCAATTCTAAACCAATCCACTACTTTACTCTAGGCAGGCGAAAAGTTTAAAATCCATTGAGTTTAAATGTTTATGCATGCCGGAGCTAAAGGGGATAAGCCTAAAATCCGTGGCACAGGCTCAGCCGAAAGTGCGCAAATCCGTAAACGTCGAATAGATGAACGTGAGATAATGATGAGGCTGTTCCACATGGAATATAAGTAGATGGCAAGCCAACATCTTACACAACTATCATTAGCTTTCCCCATTACACAACCACCATCAACTACAGTCCTCATTTCCCAAGCTACTCCAGTAGCCCACTTCATCATGGCCTCCACTCAATCCACAACAGACATCAGAGAGCGCATTGAAGCTACAACCAAAGACTTTATGGCTGCCTACGAAGAGGGAGGGGCTCAGAACGACGCCGCCATCATCAATTACAATGTTACACCGGACTGCATCCGCTATATAACTCCCGCATCCGTGACCGAGGCCCTTAACTTGCGGGCTGGCTTTTCCTTCGACACCGCGACATACCAAGACACCTTCGCAAAAGATATCGCCGCCTTAAAATTCCGCAACAGCGTCATTTCGAACTTGATCATCGATGCCGAGGCCCGCCGGGCTTCGTTCACGTCTGTCTCGGACATTCGAGTCGTACGTGACGGAGAGACGTACTTGGTCGAGTTCGCTTGGTTCTTGTACTTCAATGAGGATGGGTCCAAAGTTAACAAGGTGATTGAGTTCTGTGATAAGGATGCGGTCTTGAAGATGGCGAATGAAGCTGGCAATGGAACCTTCCCGGATGCATAGCTATAACACAGCTTGGATGGGTCATTCTGATTAATATAGATCCTCCATGTGTTAGAGCAGGCAATATCAAATATCTTAGCCTCTCGGAGGTATTGTCATCAACCCTCCGCCGAGCCTGTGCAATTCCCCCCATCTCTGATGTTTAGGTTAAGTATAATCCTAGGACATTGTATATTGAGAGCCTATCTAGAACTAATCTTTGGAGGCGGGATCGTCACGGTAAAGGCGAACTCCGCCGACCAGCTGGATTCGCTTTCCTTCTGCTTCGTATAAAGGTTGCTGGATCTGTACAGGTCCACGACAGTAAGGTTGCCATCATCAGGGGGGAAGCAAATTGTATGGGTTGTGAAGACGGTTGCAAAGCCGGTGTAATCCTGGACGCGGACCCTTTCTTCAGCCGACAATGGAAAATATGCCAGCGACGCGTTTCCAGTGACGAATAGTCCATGCTGGTTACGTCTCGGCATGATCTCATTCCTACCTTCCATCCTTTCTGCGAAGATAGGGTAGTCGACTGGCCGACTAGTCTTGGCGATGTCATTATCAAAGTCAAAGTTTCCGGTCGACATGTTTACGATCAGTTGCCTGGGCTCCGCCAGCAAGTGCGTGAGTTTGAAATCCGAGAGCAGCATCGTAGATGCGAACTGAGACAAGGCAGATACTGCCAAGAGCGCGCAAATGATGAAGAACCCTGGGAGGAAGCGCCGGTGGACGGCTGCTCTCAGGAAGGGCAACACCATTGATGACGGTCCCGAACCGGCTTCTTGGAGGATTCTGAAGAGGTGCGGTCTT
The DNA here is from genome assembly GCA_003934905.1 of Neonectria sp. DH2. Lineage (NCBI taxonomy): Eukaryota > Fungi > Ascomycota > Sordariomycetes > Hypocreales > Nectriaceae > Neonectria > Neonectria sp. DH2. The sequence goes on along the minus strand of RQWH01000032.1, from coordinate 89,847 downwards.
TTGGATCGGTAATTGCCCCACGCTTCAGTCCGAGGGACGCCATCATCATGCAACACGTAGGTATGTGGGCGGTGATTGCGAACCGAAGGATGGCTGTCATTATCGTGATGAACTGCGGCAGGCGGTCTCGCAAAACCATATCTGTAAGGGGGTTGATGCCCAGGTTGGACTCTGCATTGACTCCCCAATACCACATCAATGCCAGGAGGACAGTAGGCGCAAGAAGGCCTATGATGCCGACGGCAAAGGTTAATATCTCAACAAAGCCGAACCGGGCTCGAATCTGCTTCCATGTGGACTCCTTCGGGCGGCGTGGGCGATTATGAGCTGTCGAAGAAGAGGAAATCTGGTTAGATCCATCATATTAAAAGTACAAAGTGAAACAGGAAAGGAGAAAATCTTTGATCACTTACCGGGGGAGCGGTGAGGGTGTTGTCTCATCCATCTCACTTCGGAGGCATCGCTGCACATGCCTCTTTCACTCTTGTCGCAGAGGCGTTTGGAGGTCATGAGAGTTGTCACTGCCAACCCGACGACAAGATTTTGAGTTCCCATTCAGCCAGATAATCCAGCAATGCAAATAAATCTATCTTGTCATCGATGCCCTGGACGAGTCTTCAGACCTCGAAGGCTTGTGTGCATGGCTAGTTAACACCAACCTGTAGCTTTTCGACCATGTCCATTGCCTCGTCACCAGCCGGACAACACCCCAGATCGAGGCGACACTCAAAAATCTACGAGCTACTCAAGTTAGCATAGAGAACAACCAGGGGGATTCCGTTATAGCAAATTTCCTTGAGCATCACCTGAAATATGATGGGAAGCTCAATCGTTCCCCTCCCGAATTCATTGGTGAGATCCAAACGACTCTTGTCCAAGGAGCCAAGGGAATTTGCGTGGTTTGTCCATCAGCCATTTTTATTCAACACGTTCTAATGCCTGCGTTTGGTTCCAATGGGCAACCTGTATACTCAAGAGTCTACGCGTCTGTCGTTCACAGCACGCTGCGAGGAAGATTCTCAAGACATTACCCCCAACCCTAGACGATCTCTATGAGCGAATGTTGACAGCAATTCCTGACGAGGAGGACAAATGGGCAGTTTCTGTGATATTGAGATGGCTTAGTCTTGCGCGCCGGCCATTGAGAATAGAGGAAATCATTGACATCGTCGCCACCGATTTTCGCCAGGTCAACGACTATGTTGCGCAATCAGTTGATTCGTTTAAGGGCTGGCTGGCAGATCCACCTGTCGTGGGAGGAGCAATGTTCAGCAATGAATGACGCTTTATGGATGCAAATGCTATCCTGGAGATCTGCCCAGGCCTTTTTGAATCGGTGCCGGGGACATTTCCCCCGAACTGCCCGGAGTGCGGTGGCGATGCTCATATATTGGAGTCTCTCATTACTCCATGGCTGAGTATCTGAAATCTAGTCGAGTCTTACATGGGCCTGAAGCGAGGTTCGGCCACAATCCGTCCATGGCGCACGCACGATTGCAGTAGGCTGTCTTGCCTACCTGATTGACGTTGGAAGCGAAGGCCGAAGCTAGATGGACGCAGATCGTCAACCATTCTTAGACTACCCCCTTCTTAATTACGCTTCCGCCCATTGGCTCCATCATTATCGAGAGAGATCTGCCAGCCCAGGAGAGCATGACCAGGTTCTCAATCTAGTGTGCCGTGGCCTTTCCAAAATTCTATTCACTTCTGGTGATGCGATTACCGCTGCCATGTCTAAGAGCAGCTTCGACACCCAGCCTGATTACTATAAAGACGGTTACCCATACCTGACACGGAGATGCACCAACGGAACCGTGGGAAGTCCTTTGTATCATGCGTCACTCCTTGGACTTCGATTACTGACGCAATGGCTTCTACATGTCGGGCGCGACCCAAATGTTGAGGCGATATGCACGGTACGCCGCTTTGTGCTGCAACAAGGCGAGGGTGGGATGCTATTATAGGGGACCTGATTGAGAATGGGGCAGACGCAAATCTCGAGGACCATATGCAGGCTCCTTTGCACACTGCAGTAAGGCAAGGGTATGTCGATACTGTCGGGCACTTGCTTGAGGGGGGGGGAGCGGTGTTAATCAACATCTGCACCCTTCTTCTTGTAGCACGTTCTTGGGATTTTGGGCAGCCGAGCGTGAGCATGACCCGAGCCAATTCTGGCCTGACTTCCTTAAGAGTTTCGTTTTCAGACCATTCCCACCAGGCAAGCTAATGGCAAGCACATTTCACTGTTACATACTCATGAGCACGCCCCTTCTTTGCGCTATGAGCAGGGGAGATGTGAAAATCGCCGGCATCTTACTCAACTCTGGCGCGGATATCACCCAAGGGGGATTCTCCTTTTTCAGCTACCACCTGGTTATTGAGGGCCAGGTAGCACTTTTCTTTGTCCGAGCTGACGAAGAGCATAAACCTTTAGATTCTGCTTGTACTTCGTTTTACCAGGGTCATACTCGCGATTCGGACGGGTTTTGCGTTCCGATATATTCGATAAATCCGGCACTGATTTCAAAACTTCTCTCATACGGAGCAAAGGGGACGACTCAGACATTGATTCGATTAGGGGGCTCTATTCACTCCTACAAGGACGAGAGTCTCCAGTCGCTGCTGGCACATTTAGGGAACATCGGCTTGCCGGACGAAGTTTTGGACACTGCGGTGAAAGGGTTCTGGAACAAAACGGAAGTGTTCAGCACAATCATCAAATCTCTTCCGGACGACTTCGCCGTTGAAGAAATGACGCTCTGTCATGCTGTTCGACATTGCTCTGCCGATGTTTGCGAGATATTGTTTGAGCACTACCGCGTCTTACCCAATGAGAAGCTCCTAGTACATTGTGCAGCAAATATGCATTACGGTGTCGATAACCTCGGGTTTTTCTCAGAAAGTCGGCGACGTCCCTTAGCATTGGACATGTCATTATTTTAGCTGCTGCAAAGGACACCAGATTGGGAGCTACTTTGTTCAACATCCCAACGCATTATCAGCCGAGGCTCAGCATTGTAGAGGACCTCATCATTGCCGCAGCAGAAGAGAACAACGAAGTGGTTGTAGAACTACTTCTTCGATTTGGAACCTGCGCTAGAGATCAGCAAAGAACTACTCATCACAGCGTTTCGGTCGAGGCGGATTTCTCATGGCATTCCCGCGATGTTGCTCCTGATTTTTAACATCACAAATCGCTTGCCTCCCAGTTATTGGGAGAGTTTTCTCGTACATTTGGCGGAAGCCCCCAGGCTTCCCGAGAAAAGTTTGAAAGGAAAAGAGGTTTCAACTACACTACTGATGTCGACGAAGACGTGCTTATTGCTGCCGCAGTTGGTGGTGCCGAATTACTGGATTTCGCAGTGTCCGCTTCCGGAGACGAAGTACAAGCTACGTAAATGTGCAGAATATCCGTGTTACTAGCCTCTCCATGCGCTGATGAGGCATTCAGCGATCTTTTGGCGCTTCCCAGAGGAATGATTGTGACGCCAAATGGCCCAACCTATGACGAAGTGCCCATTGGCATCTGTTATCGTCGAGGGGACGTCCATGAGGCGTTGGCAGCGATTAAAAGATAATTAACAACCTTCATGACACACCATCTGGTTGGACGGCTGAAAGGGGATTGTGGGAAATGATGTGGAAGGAATTGCAGCGCCATCGAAGTATGGTTTCCGACTTTGTGGAGGATTATAATTATCAACTAGGTGGAAGTGAGGGAGTGAATTTTGGTATAAAGCCAATCTCAATACAGTGTTTTGTAAACAAAGCTCATGTACCACGGCAGATACATCGCGGTAGTCGAGAGCAGAGCGGAGGTGGTCCGACGACGCCTTCTCGTTGAACCCTTCACGTCGACCCCATTTCTCGAGGCGGACCTTGGCAGCCAGGACTTTTTAACTAGGCTTTAAAATTGAGATTTTCAGCTGCGATCTGGCCTCTAAGTCCACATCAGAGGATAGTAAGTCTCAAGGTGTTATCACTCAACATCCTCACATGTACCTGTGTGTTGCCAGACTTAGCCTCTTGATACATGGTTGTTAGGATTGACAGGAGTGGTGTAAATGCACACGACTTCGGGCTTGTTCTCTCGCCTACCATCACTAATAAGGAAGCAAAATAGGACCCGAACTTGTAATGGAATACTGTTATTTCAGGTTCGAGCTATACCGTTCAACTCACGTCGACCTCCCCTTGGGATCACAGTTTCTCCAGACGCCTTGCCATCTTTTCAACTTCCACAAACTGGTAAAAGTAATCGAGGCTCGACGGGTTCGCCAACGCCTTACTTGCCTTGATTTTGAAACCCGAGATAATCTGCTTAACAGGTAATTCGACCTTTTTATGGGTTGCAGTCATCTGGCTTAACGTCAGCGGTGTGTAAAACAGATTAAAAGATACATTTTGTCTTACCGGTATCTCTGGTGCTTCGAAGATATACTTTGGTATGTGTCTCCTGCTTAGGGCCCGGCCAATAGCCGCCTTGATCTCAGAGATAAGTCGGCGGGTGAGACGACAGCCATCACGCATGACCAAGAAAAGAATAACAGACTCGTCTGCGTCGTTTGGCCTTCTTTGAGCCACGCACAAGCTGTCATCCACTTCCTCAGAAAAGTTGGCATCCATAACGGAGTAAATTTCAGAGCTCCCGAAACGGACTCCAGATGGATTCAATACGCCATCAGCTCGACCCATGAAATGAATGTTTAGCGTTTGGGGATGTATCATGCACAAGTCACCATGGGTCCAGGTGTGCTTAAAGCGAGCGAAGTAGCTTGAGTGGTACCTCGAACCTGGCAGAGCGGGTGCCAGGGATGACGAGTCTCCCCAAAAGAAGCATGGCATGTTTGGAAATGCTGCTGTTGCGACGAGCTCACCCGCGGTCCCTAGCGGCACAGGCGTCCCAACTTCCTCCCCAGCGGAATCGTAGATGGATATAGGGACACCTAGAGACGGACCCTGAGTCCCGCCCACGTACACGGGAGACAAGGGGTTACCTGTGCCAAAACATCCTGCCTAATAATAACGTTAGGAAAAGCTTCACAGTCAATCCAAAGGATGGGGGACCCATCTACTCACAATGTCTGTTCCACCGGACTTATTTATCAAGTGAATCGAAGAGGGGAATCCGAAGTCATATACCCACTCGAACAATTGGTCAGAGAGCACCATCCCGGTGGACGTGATCGTTCGGAGCGCGCTGAGGTCGGCTGTATCCCTGGGCCTAATGCCGCTCTTTGCCATTTCCTGCATCCATCGCGGGCTTGTACCAAACACAGTGACGCGTTGCTGACCAAGAATCTCAACCATGGTTGTCTTGTCTGGCATGAAAGGCGATCCGTCATATGCTACAATCCGAGCGCCGAGGATCATGTTGGCTATTTGGAGAACGTACATGATCCATCCCGTAGTCGTGTATTGAAAGATGGTGGAGTCGGCTGACACGCAATCGTGGAGGCGCCCTTCCTTGATGAGGTTGAGAAGTACTCCTCCAACAGAATGGACGATAGGTTTCGGTGTGCCCGTCGTGCCAGAAGAGTAGCATATGAGGAGCGGGCTATGGAATGGAACACGAACAAAAGGCGGGCATGCATTTGGAGGAGCCAGAGAAAGAAGGGTCGACAATGTCTCGGCACCTGAAATGGCAGACAGATGCGCAGGTTTCTCAACCCGTTGCATGACGATCAGGCCAGACAGATTCTTGCACGACTTCATCCCCTCCATGACTCGGCCCATCTTGGCAGTGAGGTCCACCGTCTTTCCATTGTATACGGTAACATTGTCAAAAATATAAGCTGAAAGGAGTCAGTCAAAGTTGAGGGTGAGACAGTATGTTTTGTAGTGTCTTGAGCTTGCCTTGGGGTCAATCTGCACACTTCTTTGCAAGATTCCGTCGACACCCATGTCAGTGGACGCACTGACAAAAATAGCACCTAGCCATGTGGTCGCCAGGAATACGAGCAAAGTGTGGATAGAGTTGGAGCCGACAACTACCACCCGATCACCTTGTCGGACACCGCGAGCGCTGAGGGCTGCTGCCAGACGGGCAGCATCTTTGCGCAGCGTAGCCCACGAGAAATGGCGCACGTCTGTGTTGCCCTCGCGTATCTCTGTGAAAGAAATCTTGTCGTCTTCCTTTCCAACGACGCCTTGATAGCTTGTAGGGTCGGAGGCGTTGCGGGAATAGAGGATGTTTTCCGCCCAATTGAGACTGACGCCAGGGAACCAGCGAGGGACACTATCAATTTCGGCCGACTCGTCGACAACACTGGAAGGAAATCCGGTGTAGATTATATTTGCCCAGTGGAACAGCTGTGCGTAGAAGGCGATGCGATTCTTGGTGGAATATGTGTAAAGATCTTGGAATGACTGGACACGTCAGCTTCGGCACCTCAATGACGTAACTCAACATCGTGGATCTGGCGCCTACAAACCTCAAGCTGGATGTCTTGGTTCTTGTTTATGGTCCGTATGAAACTGTGCATCTGAGTCGCCTTTGGGTTGCTTGACTCCCAGAGCTTGCGAGGCATGATCTGACCCATCATCTTGTCACCTACGTCCAGATCTGGATGCAAAAAAGATCAACATCATGGCAGGCACGTTGAGCTTTAATAAATAAGTGAAGAACGGGAGATATTACGCTAAGCCAATGCCGAGCGGGCCGCGGCGCTAGGTGGCCAACCGGTCTGCTCTTGAGATGGAGCTGAAAGCAGCTCCGGCGGCTGATTCCTCGGGTTTTCGGTAATAAGCCCAGGCAAAAGTGGACCGAGACTTGGCAGAATTCTGTCTCAGTTGGACGTCCGCATGCATCATTGGCGGAACAACAAGACCGGCCGCTTTTGCAGCGCATAAGATGAGCGAGCAATGTGCCGAGATCTATACAGTGACGGAAACTGTGCTGGAAATGGCAGAAAGCACTTATGTTGTGCCGGGCAGGAGTGGAGTTTAGACGTTGACGAGCGTGTCCTGCAAAAGAACAAGCGGGTTGTATACCCTGTACCAAACTATTGTTTGTCTTCACACGTCCCAATCAATCTTACATGGCTAAGTGGAATTCTACCTTTTATTTTGTGTTTCGTTTCTTAGGTAAAAAGGCAATTTTGTTATAAGCCAATGATGGCTAAACTAATAACTCGTCCTAATATCATTGCTCTCTATTTGCCGTGGTCAAACGTCATTCCCTCTGGAACCTTGAGCCACTGCAGAGTCTCTGGGTGCAGATATTTCTGGCAGTTCTGAGCTTCTTTCCTCATAATAGTTGTTTTGGCCTCGGATCGTGGCTCGATAACAGCTTGGAAGTCTGCTGGTTGGACGGTAATACCGCCGACCAAATCCTCCGGGTCATAAATCATAGGACGCCCATCTTGGCCTTTGGCAGGAGAAAAGTCAAACCCCCAGAGGAATCGCGAGATACCCAAGAAGAGAGATCTCTCGGCAATGTGGATGCCCTGACAAAGGCGACGTCCTGCGCCAAAAACGAAATTATCACGCTTTGTGACGTCTCCGACGGCAGATTGATAAAGAGTCGTGTTGTCGCCCTTGAAACGGTCCGGATTGAACACGCGCGGGTTTGGGGATCGCTTTTCGTCCATATGAATTGACCTAAATTGTGATTTATCAGACTTGTATGCCATCAACACTTGGAAATATAATACGGACCAGACGTTATTGATGACTGTTGCTCCTTTTGGGATGTAGTATCCCTGATAAGTGTCCTCCTTGATAAGAGCATGAGGCACACCAAGGATGACTGTGGGCATCCAGCGGACACTTTCCTTGATACAGCAGCGAATGAAAGGCATTTGGTCATAGTCTTCCATAGTCGGCAGGCGATCGGGACCAACTACACGGTCGATTTCTTCTTGGCCTCTCTTTTGGATTTCAGGCCAAATGAGAATCGCTAGGATGAAGCCATAGAGTGTGGAAGCGGTTGTATCTGATCCAGCTTCGAGGAGCGACCCACTAATGTAACCTGCAGCGTCATCGGAAAACTTCTCATTCAACTGCGATTTGTAAATGTCGTCGCAAAAGCATGGCTGTTAGGTGTAGTAGTGTTAGTAAAAGATCTGTCCCGGATACTGGTGAGATAAAATGAAGCACATACTAGTCCAGTGCCGTCAACGATAGCTTTCTTCGCCCTCATCCAGTGGGCTACATATAGCTTCTTCTCAACCTCATGCAAACGCTTTGCATAGTTGACATTTGGCGCCAGGAAATCCGGGAGCTTTTGTAGGACAGGGTACAGATCCGCTAGCTGGGCACTTGAACTCCCGGATAACTGGCCCCATTTCTCGAAACACTGGGAGAAGTCAGTTGTACTGCGCACAAGAGAAAGTCTGCAGCGGATAAAGTACACGAAAGAGCTGGAGCAGATTTGGATCTTGGTTATTGGTGCATCGGTAGCCAAATATCATCTGGGTAGAGAGAGAATAGGTGAAACGTCGAATGTGGAGCAAGAAAAGTTGCGGAGTATCGAGTAGATCTGCTAAAAGGACCTTGTTCTCGAGGTCTTGGTAGGGCACATAGGTTACGGCAGCGGTGATGTTTAGGGCTTTGTGGATCATGCGATGAATCATGCGCCAATTGTTGCCATATCTCTGTCATCTATGTTAGCCGCGGAAAGAGAAGCTGATAGCTAACACTCCTTACCATAACAACAAGTCTGAGGTTGCCACTTGCAATCCGCTGGCCGATGAACATATCAGGTCTGTCGGAGTACACGCCGCTCTTTTTATCCAAGAGGTCTTTGACCGTCTCATCAGAAGAGAGGACCACGCAAGTCTTAGTGCCGAGGATGAGTGAGTAGATTGGTCTGCATGGCTATTGTTAGCAACAACCGGGGGGGGGGATGCTTGTCACAGGTCAAAATCTGGGGTAAGATTACTGACCCATATTCTTTTGCCCACTTCTGGAACTGCAGATGGGGTCTTTTCGTCGGCATCTGGAGGAGCCAATGAGACTCCAGGGCTTTTAGGGGCGGGTTCAGGGGCTGGACGTAACTTACCAGGTGCAGGTTGCCAAGAAGTGGAATCGTTGGTGGGCCAGGAGGGAAGCCATGGGGCCGCCGGCCAACTCTGCTGACTTTGTACAGCAGCAACAGGGCGGAAGCAGCCACCAAGCTGAAGACGATCAAGGCGAAGTTTGAGACGAGAGCCATCTTGTGGTTAGGTCTGAGACTATGGGTTTAGTCGACCTAAAAACGACTGCGACCTTTATCACCGCTGACTTTATACGTGAACTATCTCTGTCGCTGTCGTGACGATGGCTAGGGTATCTAGGGGACGTCTGGGGTGCGTGCAAACGCGGGGAAGCAGCCCCGCCAGGAGCGGGCGGCAAAGAGACTAAAGCAACTATTATTAATCGTCAACCAACCGCGCCCTTGCCTTGTTCTAAATCCGGTAATGCCGATGTCAGAGTCTCGTGCCCGAAGCCGAAGCCGTTGCGGAGCCCGAGCCCGAGCCCGAGCACGAGAGACAGGCTTCGCACTGCTTCACGTAATTACTGTGAAGCTTGCTTATCAACGAGCGCCGGCCATGCCATAGCCGTCGCGCGGCCAAGCAGCCGCGGATCAAATGGCCCGTCCTGGGAGCCGAGAGAGTGCTATGTCCCATGCTACCAACCACGCGCCGCCACCCTCGGCACGAAAGAACCCCCAATGCAAGCAGAGTATTGAACTGCCGTTGAGATCTGTCACTTGATGCCACGGGCCTCACGGCTGTGATCCGGGGCGGCGCTTGTTCTAAGATGACAATGCTGTTGACGCTGCCTCATCAATCTCGTCCGCAACTCTCTTCTCCTTTCCCCTCTAGCTTGTCTCGATTGCGTGTTGCTGCCCCCAGTTGATTGATTGAAGTCTCGAGGATGGCGTTGCTACGAAACACCATGCTGCCATCATTTAACTGGACGAAAAGCCAGTTGCTGTCTTCTTGTCGGTCTTATGCAACCCAGACCGCCCAAGGCTCGGCTCCCCGATTAAATCGACCAATTGACTTCGGGACCACTCGGCTTCTTCACCACGACCCGGAAACACTAGCGTCTGCGCCCGAGTTACCCAACGACGGGCCATCAACAAGACTGAACCTGTGCCAGTCGGTCAACTCAGCCTTGCACACGGCCTTGGGCTTGTCGGATCGCGTCCTGTGTTTCGGCGAAGACGTGGCCTTTGGCGGAGTCTTCCGATGCACTACGGGGCTGCAAAGCGAGTACGGAAGACAGAGGGTCTTCAATACGCCCATCACAGAACAAGGCATCGTCGGAGTCGCCATTGGGGCTGCTGCCGAGGGCATGAAACCGGTCGTCGAGATCCAATTTGCCGATTACGTTTATCCAGCTTTCGATCAAATCGTCAATGAGGCGGCCAAGTTCCGTTACCGTGAAGGAACCTCAGGTGCCAATCTTGGAGGAATGGTGATCCGCATGCCTTGCGGCGGCGTGGGGCATGGAGCGCTGTATGCGGACCTGGGACATGGGCCTGTAACTCCGAGTTGTAATGTTGATGCTGACCAGTGCTACAGATACCACACGCAATCACCCGAGTCTCTTTTTTGCCATGTTCCCGGCTTTCGAGTTGTCGTGCCACGGTCGCCTTCTCAGGCAAAAGGTCTCTTGCTCGCAAGCATCCTGGACAGCAAAGACCCCACCATCTTCCTCGAACCGAAGATCCTCTATCGCGCAGCAGTCGAGATGGTCCCAGATCAAGCCTACACACTCCCTCTCGGAAAGGCAGAGGTCTTGAAACCAGGAAATGACTTGACAATCATCTCATATGGTCGGCCGCTCTATACCTGCCAGGCAGCTATCGAAGCCGCTGAAAAGGACCGGCCGGGGCTGAGCGTCGAGCTAATTGATCTTCGAACAATTTACCCCTGGGATCAAGAGACAATCCTAAACAGCGTGAAAACGACCGGCAAGGCCATTGTTGTCCATGAGAGCATGGTGAACTATGGAGTTGGTGCGGAAATTGCTGCTACGATACAGGACCGCGCATTCTTCTCCTTGCGTGCGCCAGTGAAGAGAATCGCCGGCTTGACAACCCATACTGGCCTCTCATATGAAAAATACATTTTACCAGACGTTGCTCGTATGTGTACGGTCATTTCACTATTTATCAAGATACTGACTGCTTTACCAGGTGTTTACGATGGCATCCTTGAGCAGATTGAACATTGAGCGACTTCAACTTTGCACATGACACAACCTACGAGATCAACTACCCCCATCACCAAACTTTTCCATGAATTTGACTTGTATGGCTCAATGTTGATTTGTCTGAGATTTGTCGGGAAGCAGTTAAATTTGTCAAGCAGTTTAATTAGAAAAGTCGACTTGTCCACGCTTCCTTTCCTTTGGTCAACGAAGGGTGTTGGTCTTATGTTTGGTCTGGGTCGATGAGGCGCACTGGTAGACAACAATCTTCATAACGCTTTAATAAGATCATTCACTACACAGTGTCTGTCGGCACATCATCTGATGCAACTAACTCACCCTCGATGGAGCGGACAGCCAGATACCAGTCTGTCGGCAAATGAACAGGAATGCTTCTCAGTCTAATCTAAGTATTTACCCAAACTGGTACAATTTATAGCGCATCCAACCCCCCAACATGGTTCTTGACGTCGTACTCAGCTGGGTACTTCTTCATGAGCTTCCGCAGATTCTCCCGCTGATACTCAGCTTCTTCAGTCAACTCGGCGTAAACATCTGTGAAAATCTCTTTGAGCGCCGGTTTCTTCTCCTTCTCGGCGGCGGTCAACTCTCGAATGACACTTCTACGAATATCTTTTCTGGTATGCACATCGAGCTCGTCGGACCAGAGCCCTTTGCGCACCAGGTATTGGCGCAACCTAGAGATGGGATTACCTTGCGGACCTTTCCAGAACGCAATGTCATCGGGATTTCGATACGCCGTGCTGTCGTCGCTCGTGCTGTGGTGGGAAATCCTGTAGCTCATGAATTCGAGAAGGATGGGGCGCCCTTCTACTGCTCTTCGCCTGGCCTCCTTGGTAGCCTCATAAACGGCAAAGATATCGGTTCCGTCAACCCGAAGAGCCTCAATGCCGTAAGCCATGCCGCGGCAAGCAATGCCGTCTCCTCGGTATTGCTCCTCGGCCGGTGTTGAAATAGCGTAGCCATTGTTGCGGCAGATGAAGATCACCGGGCTTTCCATAGTCGCGGCCATATTCAATGCGCCATGGAAATCGCCTTCACTGGTAGCTCCCTCACCAAAATACGTAACTCCAACTCTGGGTTCCCGAGTTGAATCCGCCTGGTCCTGTAGCTTCAAGGCATAAGCAGCACCCACAGCATGGGGAATTTGCGTTCCGAGGGTAGACGCAACGGAATGCTAGGGCCAAGTCAGCCTTTTGTATGATATTTGACATGGGATATCAGCTGCATGAGTGAGTCGGAGGAACGAAGGCTTACAATTCCGGTCTTCTCTCTTCCCGTGTAGTGATTCGGCATGTTCCGGCCCTTTCCAGGGTCATTGCAATTGGCAGTTAATTGGCTCATAAAGTCCTTCAACTTGAAGCCGCGCTGTAAGAACACACCGTGTTCCCTGTATTGGCAAGTAATGATGTCGCCTTTCCCAAGAGCAGCGGCTGATCCAGTCATGATGGCCTCTTCGCCCGCAGAAACCTGTGGTTTGTTGCTTAGCTTGTATCCTCGGCTCTTCCAAGAGTTTTGACCAACCATGTAAAAGCTGACACGGCCGTGTCTTTGTGCATCGAACATGATGCTGTCCATGATGTTGACTGGGAAGAAACGAGTCAGCCAATGATTGCACTCGTCGTTGCTGAGGACGCACTCGTAAGCATATTCTTGTACCACTGGACGATGTCGGCGTCTGGAATCGCGGTGCTCAACTGGGACGGATCTTCGATCTCGTTGCTTGCATTCAGGATGCTGTAGGTGGGTATTGGCGCCATTTGAGATGGCATCACCCATTCCATTTTCGAGGTTAGGGGACTCTTGATTGCGCCAGGGAAAGGTGGACTGCTGTCTCTTAGCAAACCATCGACGATGTCGGCGTCAAGGTCCAGGGTTTTGTTTCTTACCGAGTCGCCTGGGCCGACGTGCTTGAGGTCGATAAGCAGCGCCCCCAACTAGGCGGAGCCCGTCGGTGACAATAGTCTGTCAGTGCTCTTGGCCGACATCGCTGTGCCAATCTTGACCGGACCATTTCAATCATTAGTGAGCTGAGAGCGTTTGGTTGACTGATGACACACCCCCAAAACAAAGCCTTTTCAGATATAAGAACGTTTATAGAATAAAAGGAATGGCTGTTCGTAATGTGGCCCGTCCAAATATGTATCTTTCTATCCTTGCTGTGGAAATAAGAATTGCTCCGGCTTCAGACAATCCGAGACCGCGGCAGCAATGACGGGCCGCGGCAGAGCCCGGCCCGCCGAAAGGAACCCCAAGGACAAGCGCACGAGATTCTTAGGAATGAAAAACATACTTTACTCGCTTCGACTTTTGTCATATCCCAGACTTGCATCATTCTACCCCCTTCTTGGTCCTTTTCGAGTCAAGATTCACCATGTTTGGCCTAAGACGGTCCTGCACACGAACCCGGCTTCAGCCACAGCTGCTCCGGCCTCGCCCCGTCAGCATCACCCGCCTCAATGCCAATCTTATGCAGACACGCTCTCTCCGAAGCTCTCGGTGTCACCTGGCAATCAAACCATACCTACTTGCGGATATTGGCGAAGGTTCGTTACCCATTTCCCGTCCACCAAAGATCAAGCATTGACCGTCACAGGAATTACCGAATGCCAAATCATATCTTGGGAGGTGAAGGACGGCGATGAGGTCGAAGAATTTGATCCAATCTGCGAAGTTCAATCAGATAAAGCTTCGGTCGAGGTGATTGGTTTCCCGGTGCATCGCTGAATGTGAAAGAAGTTTGAGGCACCAAAGCTAACGACCCGGCTGTCTCACAGATCACATCACGCTTCAGTGGTACCATCCACAAACTTCACTACAATGTTGGTGATGTTGCAAAAGTCGGCTCTGTACGTGACGCACTTGAACCTGGGCAGGTCTTGACACTAACGAGCGCAAGGCCCTTCTTGACATGGACGTTCAAGGGGACGAAGGAGAACCGGAACAAGCCGCTGGTGCAGCATCACCAGAAAAACCCGAAGCTATGTCAACTCCAGGGCTGACAAAGAATGCAACACAGCACCATGACACTCACATCGGCCCATCCAGTTCCGCAACGACTGGCATGGCGGGAGGTCAAGACAAGCAGGCCGAGAAAACCCAGTCAGACTACAAGGTGCCGCTCTCTCCTATCCAGAAACGGATGTTTGAGTCTATGACGAAGTCGCTGTCGGTGCCGCACTTTCTCTACACTCATGCGGTAGATCTGACAAGCGTCATGGCCCTCCGCAAGACGGCATTGTCCGATGGCTCCCTCTCGTCCCACTTGCAAGATGAAGCGGGATCTGTCACAAAAATCACACCTCTTTCATTTGTGATCAAGGCTCTGTCGCAAGCTCTGCTCTCCAACCCAATCCTGAACTCGGTCCTGGATACCGAAAGCGATCCAACGGAACCGCAGCTGATAATCAAGCCGTCCCACAATATCGGCGTGGCGATGGATACGCCGCGGGGGCTTGTAGTGCCAGTGATACGAGATGTCCAAAACCATTCCGTGGCGTCCCTTGCGAAGGAAATCTCCAGAATGGGTAACCTAGCCAGGGCGGGTAAGCTGAGGCCCCATGATATGAAGGGCGGCACGATCGTGGTCAGCAATATTGGAAGCATTGGTGGACATGCAGTGGCTCCGGTAATTATGACGCCCATGACGGCCATTGTTGCAGTTGGGAAGGTAGAACAAGTCCCTGTATTTGAGACTGGCGAGGACGGCAATGATGGCATTGTGAGGAGAGATCGAGCAGTCTTGAGCTGGAGTGCCGACCATCGGGTGCTCGATGGCGCCACGGTGGCGAGATGCGCTCAGCAGGTTGAGAAGTGGCTGGCGGATATTAAGGGACATGATGTCCAGGCGGTTGTACTGCCCTAAATTACTAAATAAAAGCGGAACTTTTAGGAAAAAGAATCGTGGTCTACTGCGAAATATTAAAATCCCATACGTTATGTTAGCATAATCATAATATTCAAGGTGAAGGGAAAAAAAAAATTGAAAATAACTATCAGCGGAAGCAGTCATTTTGATTTCAACCGTCATGTTGACAATGGAAGAAAGGCGCTGGCTGTGTTTGAAGTATGACTGGATCTGGCTAGATAAGTTACCCCGCATCTTCTACACAACGCATCCACAGTGACTAACTTAGCCGCTACTATCCGTATTAGCTGTGCTTTTGATTTTCCGGGGCTACCGGCGTACCCCATACTTTTGCAAACCCTCCACGGTTCCAAGCTTTGGGAAATCCGCCTCCTTTCATATTGACAAAACGACCCTTGAGATGGCATGCAAGACCTGTCGCGCCCGCAAGATTCGATGCGACCAAGCGCGTCCAGTCTGCCAGAATTGCAGGCTGCGCGCGAGCCATTGCATATATGCTGGCGAGAGGCGCATCCGTCGTAGCACACATGATGGCTTCTCCACTCGTCGTCCCTTTCTGTCCGCCGCATATCCTCGGACGCCGTCGACAGCCCCCGAGAGCCGGCCTCGTCCAGCAGCGATGGCTGAGGATGGCGAGCCCAGCGAGGAATGGATATGCGTTGGTGGCATCAATCCCTTTGATAACGGCACCGACACTGCCGTGAACGGCTCAGGCGACGGAGCACACGTGCAGACAACGCTGCAAGCGCGGCAGAGTCAGACTCGCGACGCGAACCTGGCCGTACAATCTCCGTACAACCCAGACCTCGATCGTCCGTTTGATCTATTGGATCAAATTCTCGAAGGCGACCCTGGCGTGGAGGTCAGAGGATGTCATCCCGCCGTGTGGATGCGTACCGAAGACGGGGATGAGTACACGGGCCCGTCATCCGGCATCGCCACCATATCTGACTTGGGATTGAACTGGCTTCATCAACATGTCCCCGATTCCGACGAGTTGTGCGAGTCCATCCAGGACATCCGGAACACGCTTCTTGCACACCTGAGGCAAGCAAAATGCACGCCTCTCCCTTGCCCCTCGTCTCCTTCGACTTACTCGACGGGCGATCGCTTGAAGACGATACCCCCTTCGGTTATCAAGAAGTACGTTGATGCTTACTTCTCAACTGTCCAGACCATATTTCCCGTGCTGGACCAACGTCAGTTTGAGCTTCAGCTGGCGCGCTTTGGCACCGACCCAAGCTGCAAGTCATGCTCTTGGAAAGCCCTGCTCAATGCCGTCTTGGCTTCAGGCTGCCGAGCAGCACTGTCCCACGAGACGGCCGAGTCATTCCAAGAGTCGGGTCGCGAATCTTGGGGGTACTTCCAAAACGCTCTCTCTTACGAATCCAACATTGTTCACAGCGCCACAGACCTGATGGGGGTCCAAGCATTCGCTGTCATGACCGTCTTCGCTCAAGGGCTGTCCAGCCCACAGCGACTAGAGTACACCCTGTGCTCAATCGCTTCACGGCTCGCTCAAGGCATCGCACTGAACCGCCACCCGTCTCAAGAATGGAATTTGAGCGAAGAGGAAAACTTACACAGGGCACGCACGTTCTGGGTCATATATTGCCTCGACAAGACTATCAGCCTGCGCTGCGGGAGGCCCTCAGCCCTAGATGATGACGAAATCAGCTGCCCCTTTCCTCGAGGCGTCCGCTTAACCCATCATTGCGATTCCAACAGCAGCTCTGCGGAAGAGGTTGCTGACTTCGATTGCTTTCTGTCACTGGCCAAGTTTGCCCGTATATGTGGCGCCGTGTCCCGACGACTCTACTCAGCTACCGCGCTCAATATGCCTTTTGCTCAGCTCTCCGGTACCTTGGAACGCCTCATGCAGGACCTTGAGGCATGGAAACAAGCCATTCCACCCGACATTCAGCCTGGGATCCCATTTGGTCGGATTGCCGATTCCAAGGGGTTGACTCGGTTCCAGCTTGTCGTTTTACATTCCTCTTACTACTATATCATATGTGCCATGTGCCGTAGGTTCACACCAATGTTCACAAACGAAATCCCCTCGCCAAATACTACTCAGAAGACAATGAACTTAAATATAAAGGCAGCGAGAGCCATAGTACTGCTCACCAAACATCTTGACGTGGAAAGCTTCACTCCTGGATGGTAAGTCGCTGGATGTGCTTTCTTGATACGAATCACAGCGAAAACAAATTGCCCTCTCCTCCAATAAGCTCATTTAACTGACATGTTTCCCGCTAGGCTCGGCTTCTATTATCCCTTCACGGCCCTTACCACACTTTTCGCCCATGCAGTCACCAGCCCTAACGACACGTCAACTCGCAATGACATCGCATTAATGGAAGTTGTCGTTGGATTCTTTGGTCGGCTGGAGTACATCACCTCTGGGGAAGCCGCCTTTACAAAGACGACTGAATTTGTGCGTCTGGCTAGGCGCATCGCCGACCGATGTGCAGATGCCGCACGGTCCGAATCTCATCGGCGAGATTCCCGGGACAGTGCCGCGGCAACAAACACAGCCGTCCCGCCGGCGGCTCGGCCGGAGATGGACGCAATGCCGTTGGATCCGACCCAGGAAATTCGGGCTGGGGACAGAAGCGGCTTCAATATGCTGCCAGATGAACTCCTGAGCAATGGAAATGGTGACGCCGTCCCTGGGAGAGATGCCGCGTCTGTCCGTCGGCCCGCCGCAGAGCCGGTCGCTGGCAATACCAGAAATGGAAGTCACCATGACGATATTTCCTCCCAAGCCCTGTTTACGGATGTCATGAACCTCTTAGACAAGAATGGGTTCGATGTTACTGATGACAACTGGCTCGAGAACTGGACTCCTCCTCAGATAACTGGTTCCTAAGTTCCCATGGAGGTATCATAACGGTCTATGGGTCACGCGTGTGCTATTGTACAAACACACATACTCATCCATTCCTTTCGAAGAGTACAGCGCCCAAGACTTGTCGTGTGAACGAATACCACGAACAGCATGTTTTCTCTCGCTCTGGTATACCAGGCTCTGAAGAGTCGCTGGCAGCGGAGCACTCACGTTGGATTGATGCAGCGATGCACTCACGTACTAGAAAGCTGAAAGTTATGGATTCCCACGGCATTTGACGATTCGACAGTCAGTTTCTATCGTGTATCATTAATGGTGTGCACAGAAAGGGGCAAAGTCTCCTGAAAATTAGGCATTGGCTCTTTCCGACACGATTATTCTTCTCTTCTATATATATATATATTTAGAGAGAGAGTGTGTGTGAGAGAGAGAGAACGAGTTCCTAGTTCCTAGTTCAAAACAGTTCTGACAGTTGTAACAAGACTTAGTCATTTCCCATGCATTTGTTAAGCCGAAACGGGCCCGATTCGGGGCCCGTCCCATGCCCGAACCCGAGGATATGGACCAGCCAATGAAATCAACATAAGTGTCCCACATTACATTGCGGCCAAATCAGGCATGCCCCTCGGTCCAATTTCCTTGCGCTTCATCAAAACCTTTTCGTCTTCTCCCTTGCGAAGTGCGTCAATCAAGGCCTCGGCGTCAAAATCAGCGCCGATGGGGTTCTTAGAGAATTCGTCACTCAGCATGAAAGCCGTTGCCTTTTCCACTGTGTCGAAATTATCAACTTGGGTTTCCAGCATGTTACCATCGGGGTCCTTGTAGTAGATGCTGGTGGTGGGTCCGTGGTTGACGCACCAGACAGGGGAAATGCCCCGGTCCTTGCGCTGGCGATACGACAAGAGGAGATCTCCCAAAGTCTTGAAACTAAAGGCGATGTGCTCTAGGCCGCACGAATTGGGCCTTTTGGCTTCCGTTTCCGGGATCCCAATCAGCGCGATGCGGTGGTGCTCTTCGTCGAAGGTAATGAACGAGATCATGTCATTGGCATATGTGACATTGCCACCAAGAAAGCTGGTGTAGAATTCTTGCATGGGCTTCAGACTGCACGTCCTTAGGACAACATGAGCCAACTCGGCAGGTGGAAGGACCTTGGAGCTGGGAGCATCAAAATCGGGTGTGATTGATTGCGCCATGTCGGGTAGTGATACTCAAAGACTTGAACGATAATGTATAGAAAGAAGGGTAACTGCTCTGCTGAAGACAGAACGCGAGCTATATGTACCTACACAAATACGTCTAGATCAAGAATTTGACGTCATACTGGACTAAGACCATGCGACCCCATCAGTGGCATTGGCCATCTCTCCGAACTCTCCTTACCCCCATCCCCCGCACCCCGCACCCCGGTGATGGAAGCCGAAGCCGAATCCGAGGAATCTACGGTCAAGAGTTTAGAAGCACGCGGTTCTTTTTCCATTGTTGAATTAAAGAGCGATTATCATGGGGTCGAGGCCGCACCGCGTGGGCGTTTCATCCTCGATCTCCGTACCATCTTCTGCTAATCCTTCCTTTCTCCCCCTTATTACAATTCTTGTCGCATTAAGTAGCTGGTTGCAAATGAAGTCATACGAAATCTCTTGTTTTTTCTTATCTAGAGGTTGGAAAAGCATCTATCTTCTATAGAGGGAAATGAGGGTCTACAAGGTGGCGGCACCGATGTTGCCACTGAGCTAGCCAGAGAGCTTGAGTGGCGACAGCCCTTTAACAGGCAACCTAGATGACGCTGTTCATAATTAGTTACTAGTATCTGGATGTCCGCTCCATCGAAGGCGAGTTGCTGCTGGCGCAGAGTAAAAAAAACACAGTTTTCTTCCCAACTTTGAGCATTTTAAACCCCAATGCTTCCACGGTTGCCAAGCTATTCATAATAGGCACTCGGGTTGCGTTATGTATTGACATGAGATGGACCGTATGACAACTCTAACCGCAACTCGGAGACCATGTATCAGAACTACATGCCAGACGAGCAAGCGCTTCACACACAGAAAGCCAGAAGGTCCAGGTCGTCAAGGGAAATTCCGCCACTTTCTCCAAACACACCGCTGTCGAGAGCCACGCTCCTATCACTGAACCAGTTCTGAGAGTGGAATAAACCCAAATCATTCTCCTGGGAGAAGAAGCTTGGGGCAATCGCGTGGCCTGCCACCACCGTACCCCCGTCTGGTGTCACTACACTCGGAAAGTCCTTGCATGAACCTGCTTCTTCTATTTCAGTCGACTCTCTCGTGACCTCATCGCTCGTCGACGCTTCAGCCATTTCCATCCCGGTCGTACATAAGGGGTCGCTGTAAGCATCCTTTTCTGCATTCAACTCTTGATCGGGAGCCGTGTCCTTGGTCACGACGCGGCGTAAGAGTCTTGGTAAAGCCTGATCTGTTGGTAATCGACCCGTGCCCAAAGACACATCAAGGATAAAGGCGATACGCAGATACCAAAATGGCCTGGACATGAGTACTTTGAGAAAGTCATTGATGTCTGTGCCTCGAGAGGGATGGCCAGCGCCTGGACGTCGGGCTGTCATGGCGTGTTCAATCCTCACGCGGCCGACGATGGACTGAATTGTATCGCTAACCCAATCAACCCCTTCATAGTGCTGCCTATATGTTTCCATGGCTTTGGTGAGTATATAGAGACAATGGCGCTTCAATTTGAGTTGTCTTGCGGGATTCTCCGGCGGCGGTTGAGACAGTATTTCCACATCAATGATGTTAAGTAATAAAGGCAACGCGGTGCAGTTGATGGCACTAATGGGTAACCAACGAGCCAGCCGAAGTCGAAGAAGCTTATCCAAGCAGCCTGTTGTGCCCATGGCGGCGTTCTGAAGCTCTAGGCGATTATTATTGAGGACCAATACATCACTCGACACCAAGTTAGCGGACTCGACAGTCAGTTCAAGAAGTCTGTAATGAGTCAAAACAATCTTCGAGGAGCTAGACGAGGAATGTTAGCTTCAACAAAATCATGCAAAATGAAAAGAGCATACACGCACTAATAGTACATTTTTAACACGGTGGTGAATAGTACCACCGAGTCGTGCTGCCCTGTTTGATGATCGGCAAACGATTCGCGAGACTGCGGAAACCGTGCTTTGGCCTCCTCGTGCCACCTTTCAAGGGCAATCTTGCAGTTTTGAATGCATGCACCATCTTTGACTCGAGCCTCACTACTACTGAAGCCGTCCTGGACAGGAAACATGGACTCGAGGGCTCCGGTAAGAAGAATGCACAACTCTACGAGAAGCTGGAGAATTGTCGCTAGCTGCATCTTGACTGCTGGCTCATGCACCGTGCTCCGGTGGGTTTCATTGGCCAAATCAGAGGAGCCGAGAGTAGAGCTGTGCAGGAAATCAAAATGTCGCCGGGTGATCTGGATTTCGCGGCGCAAGTTGAGGCTGAGCATGTGGTCCCGAATGATACAGCACCACCATAGCCTTTTGAGCGTGGCTTGATGTTGGACATCATCCCCAAAACACTCGTAACGGTCGGCTTCGGCATCTTTGGCGTACTGGATGGCAATTGAAAGCCAGGGGACGTACGGCTTATGGACAAGCCGGCAGGGTGTGATTCCCCATGACGCTAGTAAAAGTGCGGCCTGAGAGATGGCAATCGAAGACGACTCCGCTTCAAGATCGAACAAATGTTTGGCTCGCCGGTGAAATGTTGCGCGGGCTTGACGCATATTGGAAAGGCCAAGGCAACTGATCGTTTCGTGAGATATAAACTTCGGGTAGATTAGCTGCGAGTAGTCCAACCCTTTGAGCAACTTGCGGATTCATCTTACATTGCAACATGCAAACAACATGGATTGAAAGAGGAGCAGGGAGACCTTCTGGCCGGGGACGCGAGCATTCGGGTCTTGACAGAAGGTATCCCAAAAGTCACCCTCGTTGAGGATTGGGAGAATGGGATGTAGATGCAGAAAGTATTGCCGCATAAACTCAGTGAGAAGTGGACGGCATGGAACGTGAAGAGAGCCTTGCATCTCGAGAAAGCAGACATCATGGGTTGGAAGCAGTGAGAGGTTACTGATGCTTAGGAAAGGGTAATAGGAATACGTGACATAGGAGGAATGGTAAAGCGTCGGGAGTCCTTTCCAAGGTGGATCGAGAATCTCATCGTGGAAAGCTGTTGGAATGTCTAATGCCGCCGAGTCCATGTTCACCTGCGGCATTTCATCGACCTCATCGGCGCAGCTTGTTTGAGGAACGAGGGCACATGACCCCTGAAACTCATCGTCATTGACGACAGGGGACAGCGGAGAGCAGTCGCCGATCTTGAAAGGGTCTTTATCAGGACCGGTCTCGGCGGCTGTGGCAGTATCGGTTTGCAATCCGTTGGTGGGCTCCGAGGCTACACCACTGTTTGCTTCGTGTTCGTTGCCGTGGCGGTTCGGAGAGGTGGTCTTGTCTATGCGTAGGTCCGCCTGGGGTAGGGTGGTTTCTGGGCTCTGTCGACGGGATACATGCCTGTCATCGGTGAGAGATCGTTCGTGAACCTTCATGCGCCATCTAGATGATCAGAAAAGCTGTGCAGACGGGTTGTTTCAAGATGTTCAATGATGGACTCACTGTCGACGCTTCCGTTTGGAGACTTCGCATTTTTCGCCGTCAAGATGGCAGTTGGTGCACGACCCCCTGTGAAGAGACACGTCGCATCTGATCTTTCTTTTTCGGCAATTTAGGCATGCATGCGTTGCGCGCTTGCGACCGTTTGTCACAAGAATCATTGCGGAGCACCCGACTAGGGAGGGTGTGAGTTCTCGGGGTGGTATGCAGAGTATCAGGTGCTAGCACAGACGTGAATGAAATCATAAGTGGCGTGGCTAGGAAGTGCTTGTTCAGGACTGGAGTGCGACCGCGGCTTGGACGATAACCGTCTACTTACACACCAGTCTTTTTGTCCGAGACGTGATCAAAAAGTGAACTCCCACGTGAAGTTCTGCCATGGTTGCCACCGCTGGTGTCGATATCAGGATGTGTCGATCTTACGGCCCGAGCCCGAGCCCGAGCCCGAGCCCGAGCCCGAGCCCGAGGTGGGTGTACGCAATGTGAGGTCTCGGCCGAGAGGCTCAACCTACCTGGGTAGAACCAACATGCAGTGGCGAACCATAGAGGAAGGACTTTCCACTCTTCAATTGAGCTAATAGACTAGTAGGAAACTCTCATGGCAGCTGTAGGAGTGCTGAGCGGATGATGACTGCCGCCTCCGCTATCCCAGACCCGAGGATGTTGAGGATGGAGTGTTTCGTAAATGGGCAGAAGAGGCAGTCAACCCTAGTTGAGGATCAAATATTTGACATCCCAAAGGTCCTCGAGCACTTAACTCGAGGGAAGACTGTGCGTAAAGGAACTGTAATTCTAACTGGTACTCCGAGTGGTGTAGCAGCGTTCATGAAACCCCCACAATGGCTGCAGGATGGGGATGTTGTGGAAGTCGGCGTCGATAAGATTGGGCGCATTAGCAATAGAATTAAATTCGAGTAAGGACTTTGAATTATCAATCAAGCCCACAGCCATGAAATCTAGGACCTGCCTACCCGAGCCGAACAGGCCGCGTTGTCTCGGCCCTTCTAAATTAAGACTACCAGTACTTTGACCCATCATACTCCTTGACGTGCCTCTGACTGATAGGTCGATTCCTTCCAACTGCGCAAGAGACGCTGTGGTAACGAAGCAGCAGAAACAGAGGGGGTGATGCCCATAGCCACCATGCTGAGAAAATGACTCCGGTCCGGGGCGCAGGCCGTTCGGCGTGACCCGCTAGACTCGGGTATCGGTTGAAATGATTTCACTGGATGCCCGATGGCCTTACCTCTTTGGGATCGTCGGCATACTAATTCAGTAGTCCGAGTCCGAGGTCTTCTGATTTGGTTTGGGGTCGGGTGGGTGCAGCATTCCCCGGCCACGGAGCAAACGACCCCCCCTTTCCCCAACCCTTCCCCACTTGGTGTTCAAGCTTGAGCCAGTAATTCATGCCAGCCTCGAGTCTCTCCATGGTTTTATATCTGCCCTTCCCGTTGCATGCCTGTATTGAAATACATCACACTTAACTCCCACAAGTAAACAGATTCTCAACGTCCGGCCTACATTCGACATGTCGACCAAACTTGATCAGGGCACACATGCCGAAATTCTTCTTGAAGGCACAGTCCTCATTGCTGGTGGTGGTCCAGTGGGGCTACTCTTGGCCAGAGTTTTGTCATTTTATGGAGTCAAGTCGGTTCTTTTCGAGCGCAATGACACAACGACTAAATGGCCCAAAATGGACCTTACGAACGCGAGATCCATGGAGCTCCTTCGAAAGCTGGGTCTCGCGGACGACTTGCGGAAGCACGGCGTTCCTTCCCACCTTGACCAGAATGTCCTCATGTCAACTGGTTTACATGCTGACGAGGCCATCACCAAGTGGGAACTGCCGGGCGTTGACAAGTTCCGGAAGGAAATCCAGGAGAGCAACGATGGTACTCAGCCTCTAGAGCCCTGGCAACGAATTTCTCAAGCCGTCTTCGAGAGGTGGCTCAGGGCTATCTGCGAGAAGGATTCGCTAATCGACGTTCACTACAGCCACAAGGTTGTGTCTGTCGTGGAAAGCAAATCAGGTACTGAGGCTACTGTGACCAATGTGAAGACTGGAGCCACCACAGTATATCAGTCAGATTATATCGCGGGCTGCGATGGCGCTTCCAGCAAGGTTCGGGAGGGCCTTGGGATTAAAATGGAGGGGGGTCCAATGTCAGTACCCTTTTGTTGAGCAACATGATAAACTACTCACTAACGTCGCCTCATAGTCCAACCTGTGTTCTGCTCGTTCACTTCAAGTCTCGAGATTTAGCGCGGCTGCATAAACAGGGACGCTTTTGGCATATCTTTCTCATTGGAGAGTCTGGAGGGTTCGAAGGTGCCATCATTTCTCAAGACGAAGAGGACACGTGGACAACGCATCTCTTCATGCCCCTCGACGCAAAGCCCGACGAAATCAGCTCTGAAGACGCCATTTACCGGGTTCTCGGAGGGCTTCATGGCAGGTTCGAGATTAAAATTGACAAGATCCTGGTGAGATCTGTCTGGAGGCCCACGATTGCTGTCGCCGAGGAATACAGCACCCGACTTCAACGTGTCTTTCTGGCAGGAGATTCGGCACATCAGAATATCCCCACCGGCGGTTATGGAATGAACATGGGAATTGGCGATGCCTTTGACCTTGGCTGGAAGCTTGCTGCCGTTATCAAAGGACATGCCGGCTCGAGCATCCTGAAGACTTATGATATGGAGCGTAAGCCCGTGGCGCTCCGCAACGTTGAGCACTCTGGAATCCATTTCGCAGTTCACAGTCACCTCAAGGAGCTGATGAGTGGCAATGACCCATGCCTTGCGGACGAAGATACGGAAGCTGGCCGCGCGCTTCGCAAGAAGATCCATGACCATTACCAAGCAAACGACGGCGAGAACAGGGACTTTGGCATTGAAATGGGATACAGATACACGTCACCTATCGTTCTACGACAAGATGGAGATGGCCCAGAGCCTCCCTGGAGCGCCCGCCATTATACCCCTTGTTCATGGCCTGGTGGAAGGGCACCTCATGTTTTCCTATCCGACGGCTCAGCTCTGTTTGACAAATTCGGAAAGTTTTGGACTTTGCTTGTGGTAGCACCCGATGAGGTGGGACAAGGCTTATTTACTCAAGCGGCAACGGACCTCTCCATTCCGTTGACAGTGGTGACTATCGCCAACGAAAAACAAGCGACAAAGTTATACGAGAGAAAGCTTGTACTAATTCGGCCCGACCAACATGTAGCTTGGAGGGCTAACCGGGTTGATTCTATCAAAGTAGCAAGCTCGATCTTGCGAGCCATCACTGGTAGAACTGATGCGGATCTGGTCGAGAGCAAGGCTTTGGAGCACTTGGTGACGGAGACGATGCCGGCCAGAATAACGGCTCTTGTCTAAGTAGAAATCTTTAAGCTGGTTGAGTACGATATCTAGCGGTTTGCGGAGCCTATACCCAAGTTCATTCTACTAGCCCTCGGCTTCAAGCGAGAAGCCAATCAACTCCAGTCAGAAGCGTTTCTTGAGGCAAGATGGTGGGGCAAATTTCAATAATCTGGTTACTCTACCTGTTGATCATTCATTTGTATCAGAAGTGAAACCGTGCCTTCCTGCAACCCGCTCATTCAGTGCCCCGTGACTAGAACAGATCTAGTCTCTTGCGAATGGAAAGTTCAAGCCCACGTCTTCATGCAAGCCTTCCTATTTTCCTCTAAACTATAACTTCAATCAGTGACATAGGCCTGTAAAGCGAGGCACCGGTCTCGGTCATGGTGCGATCCATCGGTGGTACTGCTTGTCCCGCCGAAACCTAGGCAGCTAGAAATGGGGGTGACTTTACCCCGGGCGGTTTGCTTGTTTAAACGGCTCTGATCGGTTGCTGCTGGGTATCATTATCATTACCTGATGCTCACTTTTACCTTCTTACACGTTAGACTTGAGCGCTGCTAACACCGCTATAATACTATGACCTCTAAATTTATTACCGATACACTCCTTGCAATCGCCAAAACCGGCCGGACCATCTACCCCCTCACCAAATCACCCGGCTCAGTGTCGCACGATTGAATCAGGGCGATCGTCAAGGAGACAACTCTTCACACGACCTCAGCATTCAACTCCTAATCCTATCGTCTTCTTGTTGTCTTTGGAGCCCAACACGACAAACTATAGGGTATAACTACCAACACCCTCTAAGGCATTGTTCCCGAGGACAGCTGGCCACGCACGGCCGCTCGTATAGCCATATTCAAAAATACCGCGGGCACTGTCCTCTTCTTCGATGACGATGACAGCATCCATCAGATGCAAGCTCAGTTCCCGGCTTTCGCGGACAAGTTCCCCATTTTCACTACGCAGAGCCTGGCCATGCAACAGTGGCTTTTGTAGACCAGCCTTGAACTTGAGGGACTTGGGACCAACCGACCGGTACAGCATTACAACACACTCATAGATGAGAAAGCCGCCATGACGTGGGATATACCTGCCAGTTGGAAGCCGAATGCCCAGTTTGTCGTTGGCGGATGCAGTGGAGAGCAAGACGAGAAGTGATCCAAGCCTATCAAGGAGGACGTTGAGGTATTTTGGCGCTCAACCCATAGCACCTGAGCGGAGACATAGTAATCGGATTTCTGTGTTACAATCTAGAGCCATGCGCCTACTTTACATGCTACAAGTATCATTCATGTTCCCGTTCGTATGTCTTGGTTTCGTCAGCGAGGTTATCCAGACTTTGGCCACAGCCCTGACCAAAAACGGTCCCCACCGTTATTGAGCTCCCGGCGGTGGTCTGTGGGCCAAGCCCGAGCCCGAGCCCGAACCCGAACCCGGACCCGAACCCGGACCAGACCTGGATAGCCCCAAGGGACGTCGCTCATCGTCGGCGTGCCTCAACCACCCGTCGAAGTTCATCATTTCTCAATGTGCACATGTGGTATAGAGTGATAATATAGGAGGCCCTGATGCCGCTATATCTGTCTTCGTAATTAATCTGCTTATCCATGCTAGCCATTCTATTCATTCTTGATTCACATCTGCTCGACTTCTTGTTTCTTTTCCTGCATCCGGTACGTCTTGGTTACCTCGTTGTAATATTTTGCGATCGAAAAAGCACCTAGTCGCTGTTCTTAACCATGAGCTACGTTACCGAAGCCACCGCATGGTTGTCTGATGCCATTAATGATCATGTCAAGGCTCTCATCGCAAGGTTTTACGAGCTTGCGGACTCTAAACAGCCAGACGCGGGCCACCTAATGGCATCCGAGGTTTTCACTGACGACGCCGTGCTAATCTCGCCTCAAGGGAAGATGGCCGGGTTTACAGGTAATGCCAATCATCTACACTTCTGTTCCGTCCCACTCTAAACCTCTTTCAATATAGAAATATCAAAAAGTAGAGACACCGCTTGGTCAGTTGTGGCGTCAAGGAGGCATACTATCAGTAAAGCCTTCGCAGGTGGCGCAAAGTCTCCTGAATTAGCACTCCTTGGAGCTGTCAATATGGGTTTCACCAACGGGAAAGGCGTGACGTCTCCATTCGCGGTCCATATCAAGCTCACCGACCTCAATGCCCCTCCATCTCAACTTCGCATAACTTTTATGGAGGTCTTTGCAGTAAGTTTGTTTACCCTATTTTCTTAGCCGGCCAAGTACATAAGTTGAGACTTTGTTTTACCTTAGGATGGAATGGTTATATCGAAAGCATTAGCCAGTAGTAGCTAAAGCATAGATGAAATCAATTGGGAGGTCTTGGCATTTTGGGCACCGCAAGATCTTATGGACACGCCTCTGGAGAGGCATCAATCAATTTCTTCATCTGACGATAAAAGATGAACCTAGAAATTCTCATACATGTTCCATATATAAAATACAGAAACAATCTACTCTTAGAGCATTAGCACCCTCCCAGCTAATATATATTTAGCTTTAGCAACCTGAAATACCCAGGGCCGCTGCTGTCGTAGAACCAAGGCCGACCCAAGCGCGCATAGCATTGATAATGGACACGTCCCGGTGAACACGCGTGTATTTCCCCGCCGTTAAGACGCCTCCTCCGTAGCCACACTAGGTTAACCAGTTAGCTAGAATAAACACAAGAGAAGCATTCATAGTAACTCACAGCCGAGGCCACGTAGGCTTGGTCATAGGCCATGCCGAGACACCCGCTTGCGGATTGGCTCCCCGTATACAGCGCGCAGTCACTCTGGCCATCAGGAAAGCCAGAGGCGCCGTTAGATGCATACATATAGCTGCTCAGCACCAATTTAATTTTCCAATCGCCATCGGTGCGACTAAATAGCTGGACCTCAAAGGACCGATGCTTGGAAACGTCCTTGTCCTTGACCAAGACGCTTCCTGTGTCGCCCATATCTCTGCTCGAAGAGCCAGACGATTGCTGGTCGTGGTCATCGTTCTGGATGGCGAACCGCGATGCGGGAATGACCCAGGAGCCACAGGCGGGAAACTCTTTAGGATAATCAGAGCTCCAGATCTTGATCTTGGCAATGTCGCTAGAAGAGAGCCCGGCCGCCGATAGGAGGTTGTTGAAGTTGGTGTACCAACTCCACTCGCTGCCACCACAGGCAAGCAGGTCCTTCTCACCACCGAGGATGACCTCGTTCCATGAGATGAAGTCGGCAGGGAAGTCGCCTCCCCCTAGCTTCTGCTTGACGCGCTTGTAGATCTGCGCCATCATGGCTGGGCCAATGTGCTTGGCAGCGTCGACGCGGAAGCCAGACGCACCAAGAGACAGGACATCGACGAGGTATGTCGCAATTCTATCTTGGACATATGGCTTCTCTGAGTTCAAATCCGTCAGTCCTACGAGCCAGCCCTTGGTGATGACTTGCCCATCTGTCCACGAGCTGAGCGATCGCTCACAGTGGAAGTCTGTGGGACCATACGGCACGGCCGGGAATTCGAGCGTCGGCCGTGTACCGGAAAAGGGGTTGATCAAGTATGTCTGACCCCAAGTGTAGAACGGCGACCCGGCTGTGCCGTTATGTCCCGTGTAAAGGGAGCAGTCAGTGTTGCGGTGGTTTTGGACATCGTTGCCGTTGCCCGACATGTGGTTCAGTACGGCGTCAAAGTACACCCGGACCCCAACGGCACGACAGGTCTGGATCATGCCACGGAGTTCAGCACGCGATCCCATACGTGATTGCAGCCGGTACGAGACGGGCTGGTACACGAAATACCACGGCCGGAACTGGTTGTCAGGCTCGTAATAGTTGGATCCCCAGACATGTTCCTGCGGCGGCCAGATCTTGAGACCCATATACCCAGCCTTGCTCAAAAAGGAACACTCTTTCGCAATGTCTGCATACGGCCAACCGAAAAGCTCAACGATGGCACCCTTCTGGCCATCACTGAAGGAGCTCTGCCCGCCGGCAATGGCGGCATTCTCCCAGAGGAAGTAGAGCGGATCCAGGGTCAGTACCGACCCGCTGCTACCGTAGACGGCGATGTTGAGTCCACCCTTCGTAGACTGGGTGGCCTGATAGACGTTGCTGCTCTGGTTCGCGCCATTGAAACTATACGTTAGCGTCTCGTCTGTTCGCGACAAGCAGTTGACCACCACGGCTGCCGACGTCTTTGATGAGCTGTACTGGATGTCTGCATAGCCTGTCAACGAGCGATACGACTGAAAGGTGTCAAAGTAGGCGGTATCCCCCTTGGGCGGCGTTTGCCATCGCCGATTTTCAGACGAGTCTGGGACCGTGTAGGTGGTACCGGAGGCGCACGAGTCCTTTCCGTTGAAGTTCCCACATCCACTGGGCGCTGTAGCCGCAGCTTCGGTTGGGATTGTTGCTGAGTAGAACGGTGGGATGGGGCTAGTGGACACTGTCCCACCCGAGCCTGGAGGGACAGTAGGGGATGTCGATGTAGTGGTGGTAGTGGACGTCTGTTTGCTAATGGAGGAGGTACTAGTCTTTGAAGTCGAAGCGACTATTTGGTGATTGACATTGTTGCCCGGATCATAATACCTGCCACCTGGTTCAGTACCTAGACTCCCTTATAGTATGGTGTGTCACACTCACGTTGTGCCAGAGACTGTGTAGGCAATGTAAAACTGTGTTGCCGACGCTGCCTTTCCCGAGAAAGCCCACGTCTCATAACCGCTGCTATCTGGTCCGGTTGAGTAGGACGCTGAGATGGGCGTGCTCATCCATGTTGAGCCCGCCGCCCAGTAAACCGAAACAACCTTCGTATAGGCAATGTTTTGGATCTAGCATGCTCAAACATCAAACCGTTAGCAAATATATGGACCTCTTACAGTCATCCGCTTCCTCTCACCTTGATGGATCCTGCCAACGTGGAGTCAGTATATGTATAACTGGTCAGGGACACCTGGGTTGCACGCTTCTTGAGCGCCGAGTTGGATGGAGCTGCCAAAATTCCTATGGCTAGGAGCAGCCAGACAAACAATGCGTTGGGCAGAAACCGCATGGTGACTGATCTCTGTCTAGTGGTATCACAGATTGGTAACGAGCTTTGTTTTGAAAACTTGAGAAGAGGGTTGTTCGGCAGAGTGATGTCGCCATGGTTCCGATTTATATAACTGAATCAAAAGCATCTGCTGTCAAAATGCATTTCGTCTACAGGAACAATGTCCACCGCAGCATTCCAATATCCGGCCACATTATCATGCTCAATCAGGCTTCGGTCCGAATTGTGCACATGCATTGGCCAAGGCCTAGACCACCATACCCCGGATTTTGGACCACACAACCACGGCCTCTAACCCCACACAGCCTGGAGCCCGAGCTGGGTAGAACCGATTTGCTACGCCTAATCAGAAGCGTCTCTATCGACAAATAACGGCGAAACAACCGGCCCTTTGTCGGCAGTAGCGCCGAGCCGGATGAAGACTCTCCGCGTCCTCATGGGGCAGGGTGATGGGGAACCGGGACTATTGGTTGTCCGTGGAGGTGCGGGGTCATCGAATATTGGGGTTGGTATGGGGAAGCGATTGTTGCCGAAGCAGTCGCTCCACTCGTGGGACGACGTTCACGGTTCGTGGTGATGAAGCTCTCCTCGGTTGGTATAGAAGTGGATTTGGTGTTAGCGAGAGCCTGCTTCTAAAGTCCAAAAATCTCTAAGAGATGTGTTGCGCAAAGCCCCGTTCGTTCTATTCCAGAAGTGAGCTGGTTGGATGCTTCTTGAATGACTTGCAGAAGATCCGTGAATACTGTTAGCTCTGCAGTGTATGCTTCTGCCTGTTCACGATTTATGGTGCACTTATTAAGCAAACATGTGTAAAATAGGCTGCTTCCTCGACATGTGCATGAGGTGCTAAGAAATTAAGTGTATACGCAAAGGGACGAGAAAGAATTAACAGAACAGGGGAGGCGGAGACTCCGCTATTGCCAAGCCTAGCTGTAACTAAACGGACCGATCCCAGATAATATATCCGTATATGGGGTCAAACCAAGATTTAAGCGAGCATTAACATTCAGCTATCTAGAATAGTTATGGCTGGTTGGCGGGAAAATTTCCCCATATCCTAATTCTTCAATTGCCTGTCGGCCCGAAAACCCCTGTCTGATGATGAAGGTACGGCTCGGGCCTTATAGTAGTTTATTTGGACCGAGCCATTGTCGATTCGTCAATGAGGGCGTAGGCACTAAGTGCATGGGGAAAATCGGCCTGAAAGTGGCGTTCTAAACTGGTTATTAATGGTGATGTTGTTGTTTGCTCGTGATGCTTGATGTTTAGGGCTGAGATAAAGACTGATGGGACCAGAGTGCCACGCTGAAGCGAAGAGTCTTAAAAGCAGGGTTGCACATAAGCCAAGAACCGACCCTAGAAGTGCTAAAGTGCACATCGTGGCTCGACAGCATTGCTATTAGGGGATCATTACATGCATATGGATCATAGCGATCTGGAGTTATGAGCACAATCCCTTGCCTTCCCTGAGGCCTTTCGGACAGTTGTAGAGTAAGGTGCGCGTATGGTTGTCATTCCAATTATGTGGAGGCTGCCCGACTGCGGCCCTAAGGGGCTCGCTGTAAATTTAGACTGTGAGCACATCTTTATCAACTCAGTCCTGAGTGCCCGTGAGCAGATCATTTGTGTCATATGTGTAACACGGCCGACGAGGGCCACTTCGGTTGCTCACAGATCACCCTGCCTTTCAAGGGCCCTCTAGTCAAGATGAATAATGACGAGAGCGTCAGTGTTACGACTATCGAGTTCGGGACCATCCTTGAGGATGCGGAGGATGTCTGCAATATTTGGGCGGACATTAATTCTCCAGGATGGTATAATGAGGGTTAACCATCTACCTCTTTATAGACAAAACGCATTTACATCAATCAACGGCAACCCGAGGTGAAATAAAAGTAGGGTGACTTAATACGGCTGCATTACCTGTCTTATGACGCTATGCGAGTCTTGGCTCAATTCGTCGCTGTTTTTGTAGATTCAAAATCCGGAGTGCATTACCCCATATCCAAGGAATTAAAAATACCATTGAGTAAAATCATAGTCGCTATAGATTGCAACTTATTTGAGCTCATTAATTTGTGGGTCGCGATTTTTCCAAACATAGCGCCTATAGCAACCGCAATCAGTCTGGTTGAATGATACAAGATCAGAACATCTATTTACTCCATTAACTTGTAACATTCTGCTGCAATCTTTCTAACCTCTTGAGGATAGCTTCTAGACTTTTCACTAATTTCTTTAAGACGAGCTGCCCATTTTTCCCAGTATCGAGGCAGGATGCCATTTTCTTCAGCTTGTTTACCCCAGTTTTTCACTTCTTCTAGGTGTAAATCCTGCTTTAGCATTCTCCCAGCCACCTTAAGCCATGCAAGGACTCCGCCAATAAATACTTCCACAGGCCAGCCATAAATGAGCTTAATTGACTCATATCCCCAGCTTGCTGTCACACCGCCGAGACCACGAACATACATTTCGGCTTCCAATGTTGCAGTGTCTACATAGTGCTCCCTTAAAGCGTCTTGAGCCGCTTCAGATAGTGGTGTAAAGCCGTTCTCCCATTGCCGTATGCCGTGTATATGAAGTCTATACAAGTCACTCCACATATTGCCAAAGCCTCGGGGTTGTGACCAGTCGATCCCTCTAGCAGGTGGCAATGTTTGAATAGCGCCAAGAAGATTGAATAGTTTCTCACGTTCGGCTTTCAGATCAACTAAAGCTTCGCAAAGAAGACCCATTAGACGGTAGACTTCATGAGGAGGGTCTCTCTCTTGGAGAACTGGTGCTGTCATGGCTGCAGCAGTGTCTTCGACTGTTAACTTGTTGCCTAAAAATAGTCGTAGACTGTTGGCCTCCTCAGGATGAAAACCACCGTCTGATGCTAGAGCTTCCCTATCAGTCGCGACGCGGTGTTTAATCCATTTTGTTGCATAACCCATTTCAAAGTTTCATGATAGAGTTGATTGCTGGTGTGGTTGCGATAGATTGGTTGCGATTCAATTTCTTGGTCCGGTTTTATGATGCTTGATTAAAATGAACTGTTGGGTTGTTGTCTTTAAATACACTGATGCCATTGTCCCTTCCATTTTTGGCTCGCCGGATTGTGGAGTTATGTCAGCCCGAGGCTAAGCCTGGATGGGAAGAATGTCCGGGATATTAATCAGGCAACCATGAGTCAATGCAGTGCTATGAAGATGTTTGATCCCCTACTCACAAAGCTTGCCGCTAGACTTTGTGTCTCAGACCATATTGCTGCTGCACAAAGAATATGCAAAATTACCCGGTGCGTCGACTGAGCCACCGACTAAGAAGGACTCTTATCTAAGTCTCTTATCTCTAGGCGGCGGCTGTCTCCTCCGCATGAGTAGCAAGGAGGTTTATTGAGCTTCTTTAACGGTGTTTAAATATTCTAGCTGTTACAGCTATAATGATGGTTGCTTGAGAGTTGGCTGCTAGTTAACACCACATTCAATTTGTAAGAGTTGGGGTGACGTACCTAACCTTCAATAGACTAATCTAACATAGTTGTCCCTCCATCAGAGGATATAACGTGCGCTGCTCAGACCCGGAAAATGTCTTCAGCGGATGGCTATCCTCGCAGCTCAAGCCGCAGCTGTTAAAATGAGCCAAGGCGATGGTGTAGATGGACGCTTCCTCTTGACAGTGATCTGAGTCAATTTGTCTGGCATATTGCCCAGACGTACCTCGATCCGGAATAACTTATTTGTCAGAACGCGCTATGTAACACTCTGCCAACATGAGCTGTCACATTTAATGATTCCAGGCTGCCATAGCTTGAATGCTCCACAGTGGTTGAAAATGTGCATGTGAGGAAGTGGCAATGCTAAAACGTGATATCGAGAGGGAGTGACAATGTCGTCCACGGAGTGTTTGTGTTCTCTCATTAACAAAGTTGAGAAGGTCAAGACCCATTTCGTATCCCCAAATATCATATTCTACTCTATGCTTAACTGTGTCCTTCACACTCAAAGCCCAAATTCCAAGGCTCTCATCCGACGTCTCTGCTACGGGAGACGAGACTTGTGACGAGCGATTCGAGACCGGATTGTGCAGCAATTGCTCAGAGCTCAGACTCGATGAGGTTCTTCCCGACACCATCCATTTGGGACGACTTAGCATTAAACTTGCAGATATTGGGAAGTACTATCGTCAACCGTTGGCACTTGATTGCCCATTATGTCACATCCTCTCCCGCTTGTGCCCTTCTCTTCCGCGGACCAAATTCACTCCGGAACACTCTGTGGATGTTGATGAGCTTTGTATTTTCAGCTTTTTAGAGCGCTCTGGCACAGTCAACAGATATTGCGGCACTAAATAACGACACCAGCTTATTAACAGCAACGATTCTTTCTGTTTGGCTGTTATAGCATGGGAGCTCTCTGAGCGCTCGAACATATGGCGCTTATTCAACAGTTCTGAACGACATGGCTTTGCCGTTTTTCGCCGCCGCAATTATCCATCACCACCTCTGTTTGCTGTCCAGCCTATCAGCCAGAGGTTCGATCATTCTTGAGGGAAGATGTGGCTGGATTATTGCCAAAGTCATCACAAACGACTCTGTTCACGGGCTACTTGGCAATCGCACACCACGGGTCTTTGCTTGATCGACTGTAGCTCGCTTACTGTTGGACTTGCTCTGCCAAAGACGCAGTACGTGGCACTTAGTTATGTTTGGGGGATTTCACAAACCGACGACATGCCCAACTTTAGCAAGACGAATCATCAAGGCAACGTCCTGCTACCCCTAACTCTTCCCAGCACTATATCTGACGCTATAAATGTCACTAAGAAACTGGGGTTTCAACATCTCTGGGTGGACAGATCTGCATCGACCAAAGCGATGCGAATGCCAAGCACGATCAGATCATCCAAATGAACTCCATCTATCACAACGCAAGCCTTACAATCATTGCCACTGAAGGACATAATCCACATTACGGAATACCTGGTGTTGGCTCTCGAAGGCGGAATAAGCAGCCAACTGCCCGCATTGGTTGTGGCGATGTTGAGTCCCTATTGACCCAAGGGGGTGGGTTCCTTCCTACATAGGAAGGTTGATTCCGGCCGGGTTTGAACCGACAACCCCTCGCTTGCGCAGGGGGATTCCAAGCGTGTAACTACCATGCCATAGAACCCTACAACACCTACACTTTATCCAGACCTCAATGTCTACTAGCCCTAACACACTACACACCCCA
Source organism: Neonectria sp. DH2 (assembly GCA_003934905.1). Taxonomy (NCBI): domain Eukaryota; kingdom Fungi; phylum Ascomycota; class Sordariomycetes; order Hypocreales; family Nectriaceae; genus Neonectria; species Neonectria sp. DH2. The sequence continues at coordinate 53,687 of RQWH01000032.1, read as the reverse complement.
GACCTACCTTAGACCTCTGGGTTAGACCTAACCATTATACCTATACTAAGCCTCCTAGTTTCTCTTTTACTGGAGTACTACTCTATTATAGCTAACGCTTTTTATTTAGATTCCTTAAAGACCAGGTTTCTAAATGTTTAATACAATCATTAAATGAATAAGTGTAGTTCCTATAGTACTTCTTCCACCCACACAGGAATTGGATTCAACCATGCTACCTCTCCCTTAAAGGGCTCTTCACCGGGAACATAGTTCAATACAGGCGCCTGACTCATAGCTTTCGATATGAAGAAGCCAACCATGAGACGCTCAACCAGAGCGTATGGGGTGACATACTTCGACAGGAAGAAATACAACGGATTAGCCCACGCCTGCATCCGGGTTAGGTTGGCTGACAGGGAGGCATCGGCTTGAAGATTGGTCACTCTTGCAGACTGGTAAGTAGCAAACATCTTGGTGAGAGTCGGAAGACTTGGGTTCACCGGCGGAGTTGCATGGATTGTTTCATGCAGCCCGTTGCACAACGTCACTACGTCTTGGATGCCGTTGTTCAAGCCTGCGCCAGCATTGGGGGTGAACTTGTGACAGGCGTCTCCTACGAGAACGATTCGGCCCCAGCTCCAATGATCCACGATACCCTCCTCAAGGTTCGTCATGCCTGCTGCCGTCCTCGCCTTCCAAACGTCTTGCACCTTCAATGTTTCATTGACGGGGAAATCCTTAAACTCTTCGGCCAAGGCGTCGACGTCCTCCACCTCGTAGGTCATGCGGTCACTTGTCGGTTCGGAGAGTTTCTTGTATAGGAAAATCCAGGCACGCTCAAGGCCGGTGAGGTACATGACGCTTCGATCTTGGTGTTGTGTGTCGTAGCCTTGGCCCATTTCTTCCGAAGGACGTGGAAAGCTGGCCCACAGACATTGGTACGTCGCTGTATAAGGCCGTTCGGCATCCCACGAACAGGAAGGACTGGCTTCTAGGGCGAGAGAACGCATCGTAAACCGTGTTTTGCTGTGAACGCCGTCGGCTCCGATAATGATTGATCCTTCGTAGACAGCCCCATCCTCGCAAGTTGCAATGACGCCATTCTCGGTGCTGATGATGCCGACGAGTTTCTTGTTAAAGTGGAACTTTACCTTGGCCTCCTCCGGTAGACCTCGGTATATGACTTGGATAAGCTGGGCTCGGTGAAATGCCATCGGTCCACATCCATGGCTAAATAGATGTAAATGTAAGCATGATCCAACAATGGAAAGGAAAAGGGTAACTTGCTTCCGCCGCATTAATTTGAACATGTCGCTGCTCTTGAGTTCTTGTCCGTCTATCGTGAAAGACTTTGAACTATCAATGTCGCAACCAATTGCCAGCACCTCTTTGAGAACCCCGAATTGGTACATGACCCGCAAGGTAGGAGCTGATAGTACGACACTGGCACCAAGGCTCTCGAAGACGCTGTCCCTCCGCTCCAATACCATAAAGTCAATGCCAGCCAAATGGAGGCAATGAGCTGCACTGATACCGCAAGGGCCACCGCCAACAACAATGACTTTGAACCCAGAAGGAGCCATGATTTCTCTCTCGATGTAGTGCTCTACAGGGCTGTTGGAAAGAAGATGAAACAATGTGCAAATCTCAGAAAATATAGAGGATGGGACTCGTGATTCTGTCCGTCTCTTTTCCCTAGACAGCGTCTTTTATTAATGCAAACGCACCAGCTGGATGGCTCACACCGCCTTCATATTTATACGGGGGGCAGCTGTTGGGCCATTGGTTGAGAATCCTAATCCTAGAGCTCGAGGTAACCTGTCAATTTCTTTGCGTGCGTAGACTACAGGGGTAATTGATACGAATGAATATCCCAAAGACACGCTTTCCCTGGAACTCACAAGATCGGCAATCAATAGAGTTCTCAGGCCTGGTTGCCTCTTTCCCATTGCTCCTCAAGACGAACGGTCGCTTAACGGGCGGATACTCGGGATGTCGGATGTCGACGTGGCCAGGCTCGCTTGCGTCGGTCGGTACTGATAGGAGGGGGCTCGAGCGGCGGCCGTATGGGCATTGGAAAGAGAAAGAGGAATCAGGCGACCAGAGCATTAGCGGCCGGGCTCGATGGGTTGGTACAATGGCGGCGACGATGCGACGGTGCGACGATGACGTTGGTGTCGCAATTGGTTATGTTCACGATGACGCGTATGACGCGTTAAAGAGGTTTATGGATTAGGCGAGTTGGTTGCCACGGCAGACCAATCCACTACGGTTTAGCCGACGATGTAGGGTAGGTAGTGAACCTACTGCCACCACCAACACCACCACCGCCATAACTATTCAGCTCGGGACGTATTATTCGTTCCCTACATTGTTCTCAGAGGTCAACTGTGAGGTAACATACGCTCTGTATGAACCTTGAAAAATATTGGCCCAATAGATTGAGAAGTTATATCAAGCGGAAGGACTGAGAGACTCGTAAGTGACCTACGATAGGAGCGACTGGATGAAGCGCAGAGACTCGGAATCGCGTCTTGCGACATCGTCCCGATAGGCACACCGCCGCAAGAATTCGTGGCGAAGGCTGGGCCGGAGGGGAGAATCGACTCGATGCTGGCCTTTGTTAGAACACATCAGACATTCGAGGACGCTCAAAATTTTGGGTTGCGACCTTGGCACACAGCCTGTTCAAATAGACTAATGTTGATGGTTGTTTCAGTCCGACGTGGTGGAAAACTGCTTTGCATTGAAAGTCTCGACACGGAAAATACGAATCGCATGAAGATTGGGAAACAAGAAGAGGATGTCGTTTATCTTCTCTTATGGCGGTGAGGTGAAGGATCTTAAAGAAGTTCTCGACTTAATTACCGCAGAATCTACTAAGCCCCAAGTTGAGACTCGAAAGCCGAGAGACTTTCCTGAGATTCTGGAGGCTCTTTGAAATGGAGAAGTTCGAGCACGCATTGCTTTAACACACGATTAGATTACCATCGTGCTTTAATGAATATTTGATGTGGGTACTCACACCATCATCAACTGCATTCATCTATTGACGCTGGCGCTTGTTGGTAATTCCATGCTAACCGCTGCTATAGTTCCGGCATCAACCAATAATATCGCGCCAGTGATCCACCGAGCATGAGTACTTACCATGAATACGACAGTGCATACCGCATCCTATCTAGTTCCCTTGGTCTCTAACAAACTCCGTGGGTTTACCGCTGCCTGGCCTCCTTAGATATTCCCTTGGCATACATTATGAGTGTCTATAATATCTAAAGTAAGTTAGCAATGTTCATGAAGACTGGAGATTAGATCTATACTCACCCCCCCGGACAGACACAGTTGACGTGGATCCTATGTCTTGCATCGTACACTTCTATTGCTCTAGTCATATTAATAATAGTGCCTTTAGCCGTCGGGTAAAGCAGGTGTGAGTTGCCTCCTTTCAATCTAGCCACACTACCCATATTAATAATAACGCCTCTAGCCTCACCTTCAACAAGTATTTATGAGTTTTTTAGCCTTACTCAATATCACTAGATGGATCAAGACAACGCAGTGGATAAAACGCAGTAATCGTAATACATTATGGTCCCTCATAGAGTGGTTATTGATGAGTATATCTAAGAGGCCGAACTTGTCAAGTGCCATGTCAACAGCTTTGTCATAATCGCTGAGGACAGTGACGTTACTATACAAGGGGGTTGCAAAAGCTTAATTTCATCTCCGATTGGCCATCTTTACTGTCTTAGACGCCCAATCTAAGTTGGCATCAAGACAGACAACCTTTCAGTCTTTATCCGCGAGCATGGTAGAGATTGCTCGGCCGTTTCCGATTCCATCTCTATAATATCTGGCTCCTGTCACGATAGTGACTTTGCCCTTCAGTGAGCGGGATGGGGGCTCTGTGGGGATTTCAGACATGGCGAGATGATCCTGTTGAATTGGCTCGATACTGCATTAACCACATGCAACACATACTAATGTATATCCCATGCCCTTGGGTGCTATTTCGCTACCAACACTAATTACTATTCCACGACGAAGAAACACAAACACCTCATAAAGAACAACAGCAGCATCTCAGGATCCAGCCATGATGTCTACAAAAAAGCCAACTAAGCGAGCCGACACCTCCCCTTCGACCCTCGAGGGCAAGCTGTTGCGCATCTGTCAAGCCCAGCGCTTCTTGAACGCCCTCCACGAAGTGACCACAAACCCTTCGACACCGGCAGTGCTCCATCATGGTGTGACGGAAGAGGCAATCCGCGACCGGGTGGCATCTGAGAGCGAGACGATGGCGATACTAGAACAACTGGCTCCGCTAGATAGGGAAAGGGTCAGTGAGGAAGAAACGAAGTAAAACCCCAACTGGGGGACGAATAATAATTCGTTCGCCACGGCCTTTTGCAGCATCAAGGGGTGGGCTTTGCCCATAGCTGTTAAGAAACAGCTACGAGAATCACAACAAGCTATGGCGAAGACGGCAAAGATATCACGAGAGAAAGAAGAAAAGGGAGAGGTGGAGGTAAGGGAAGGCAACAAGGAGAAGGAGGACAAAGACAAGTTGGGAAGTACCAGAATGGCCAAGCAACCGCCAGACAGCTCTGGTACTGATGAGGTCTCTTTGCTCCAGGGCCTGAGAACTGAAGTTGGCGACGATGATGAAGGCGTAGACTTGGACACAGTCACTGACAAAGACGCGGATGGAAACGACAACAACACCACTGGAACAGCGGCTGATGGGAGAATTTTAAGGCCATAGCTAGCTTGTCAGCCAAGCAAGGGGAATTACCCAGGGGGTTTAGGGGGTTAGGTACACAGTGTATTTTCGGATATCAATATGATGCAATGATGCATCTTACGCTTCGCCGGCGTCCTTACCCTGGCCCTCTTGGCCATCAAGGACCTGGGCATCTACCTGGTGGACTAGGTGTTGGGCATCTTGACCTTTAGTTCGTCTTCTGCTTTTACTGCTGCTGTTGCCTCTGCTTCCACCGATCCATCGTCTTCCTTCTGTAAAGACGCCATTGGGAGTCATGTTTTGCAGTTGAAGGAGGCGCTGGACATCTTAGGTGAAAGAGGAAAGTCATGGGGTAAGACGGACGAGGTGCACCATGCCAAGGGGCGAGTGATGGCATTGGCCAAGCGGCCAAAGGGGATGCTGGAGGTGTAGTTACGTACCAACATAGGAAATGGATGGGGGTCTATGATTGAAATCTGTGATTAGGCTCTGTTACTGGACCTCTCTGTCTTGTTGGAGTTAACGCTGGTCTTAGTGCCTCCTTACTTTAATATAACGACGTATAGTTGGCTGCACACAATGGTTCCAAGCCTTTACCCTTTTCCTTCTTTCTTTTTCAGAACTCATGGTCCTCTCCGTCCCTAACCTAGAACGCGTATTGCCGCTTATCCCGGCTGCAATGCCTTCCTTTTCATCCTTACAATCATTATCACCAGCACAGTTAAGCTTGCCGCCTCGGACCCCCAGCAGGCGGCGTCATATGTCAAGGTGACACTGCCTCCAAGCGTGACGCAGAGACATTGAAAAGGCCCATCGTGAGCGAGCCTCTGGCACCTCCAGCAGCTTCCGCATCGCGTCTACCTCGGCGACGATACTATCTAACTCCTCAGCCACCTGCGGCCTGCTCGCAAACAAGCACATCAAGACGAAGGCGATCACGATTCTTGATCCCCTCCACCTACAATTCGACAAGGCCAACACGTCCCCCAAGAGGGTCAAGCTTGCTTCCCAACCTGGACAGCTCGTATACGCACCTCTTCACCACGCTTCAATGAGTCACTGGACGCTGGCTCGCTTTGAGATTGGTGTATCAACCATCTTGGTGGAGCATTTTGATTCCCTGAGGAACGACGCTTGGCAGGCCAAGACGCACACCGCCTGTCAGAGCTGGATTGAGAAGGTGTGTTTGAAACAGCGGGTGCTGTTCCATGATGGATTGTGAGTGTTGCATTGCTAGCTATGGCAAAATGGAATGCGCACTCCGCTAATGCGTAATACAACTATGACTTATATGTGATAGTGAGTGTTGTTTCCCTGATCGTTCCCCCAATGTTGTCTCTACTGGGTGGGCGTCGTAGCAATGTCCGTAGAGGCCATAAGGCTGACGATGCCATGTCAAGTAAGACCCCAGTAGCCTAGAAAGGGGGTAGAATGAAGCCGAGACGGTCCGTGGCGCGCGGTGAACCCATGGTGGATGAGTTTGAATGGCGATGCGTCCCCGAGAGCAAGAGATGGGCGGACATCTGTATAATTGACTGGACAAAGGGGTGGTGAAAAGAAGAGGACATGTTAGAGAGAACTCACTGAGACGTCGAAAATTATCGTCGACGTCGAGCTAGGTATTATCTTGAGCCGGCAGAGGAGAGCTTATACCCAGTGTCTGCGGCAGCCATTACTGCAGTCTGACGGTTTCAATGTGGGCTAGGTCCGCCTACTTGTATGTATGTGTGCCTGTCAACTTGCTCTTCTGGTACAATAGGTTGGTACAGACTCTCGGTTGGACTTAAAAAGGCGGGCGAAGCAGAACTTGAAGGGGGAAAGTAACTAGCGGAAGAATGTTTGGCACGACCCTCACTTAAAAACCACTACTACACATAGTGTAGTACTTTTCCAAGGCCAGCTGGCCAACTACGCAAGTAATCTCAATACGACAATAGAAAATAGTGCATGTCAAAATCGAATCAAGGCGGTTCGTTGGTAGTGTTCAGGCAGAGCACAGAACAGCTATAAGAGGTCTTCGAACTACCAGTCGGCTAGAAATCCCTCAGACGTCTGACTTGGAACTCAGGGACCTGTCAATCCCTTCCCAAAACCCACACCTTTCAAGCTGAGATTCTCCAACAGCGTCCATGTGCAAGTTGTCAAGCTCGATCAGCAACTTATATCGCGACTCATTCCATGGTTGCCACTCTGGCGCTTCATCACCCCGATAAGGGTTCGGTGACAAGGTACGCACAAAAGATATCCAATAATCCATGAATACTGGTACCAGCGGCGCATTGTAGGTGTAAAAGCTCTCTGGTGCTGTGTACCGGCCTGGGTTGTTCGTGTTGTTCGGGCCAAAGATGGCACCCTCTTCATAACCGTGAGGTGTTCCAAAACCGAGGGAAGCGTAGAAATCGTCGTAGATGTGGTTGCGGTAGGACCAAGCAGGTTCGGCGTCTGCGTTGCGGATGGCTTCGAGAATTGAAATGGCTGGGCAGATGAGGGTTGATTCGCCATAGGCTTGCTCAACAGACGGGAAATAGGGTGCGTTAGGAGGCGCGGGGTCCATGAGAGGATAGTAATCGGCAATCTTTGTATTGTCGTCGCTTGTTAGGCGAGGATAATTGTCGTCCATAAAGTTTATGACTTCTTGGGTCGTGGAAGCTTGGGGGACGAAGAAGACACCCTCTATTATAGTAGGTTAGCAAACAAATTAGGACCAAAGTCTTCAAGTCCCAAGACTAACCATTCTGATTGTTGCCAATAATCATGGGGACCTTGGTGAACTCGCCGCGGGCGAACAGTTCCAAAGGCTCGTCGGGAATGAGGTCTTCATCGATGACGGGAACCCAGTACCAAAATGGCGCCCCGCTTGATTCGGGAAATGGGCTCGGCACATTTGCCTCCTGAGTTGCGTTTGTATCTCTGCCACGAAGGCAACCCATCTCTTTCTCGGCACTGTCACTAGCACAGTCCAGCTGCTCAACGAAGCGATGGTATTGCCATTCCAACTCAGTCTTTCGGGGTTGTTGCGGAATAAAGACAGACTCCAGAATGCCGCCAGCAAAGAGCGTTGCAGTGGCGGGTTGTGGTGAGACGAGGTGGAGTGCGACAGATCCCGCACCGGCTGAACTGCCATGGATCACAACATGCTTAGGATCACCACCGAACTAAAGCACGTCACGTCAACAGCCTGCACACATTGGGGGGTTGACGACTCTTCTCCCACCTTGGAAATGTTATCCTGGACCCATTGAAGTAAAGCAAGCTGGTCGCGAAGACCGTTGTTCAAGTCTCCATTTTCTTCTACAGCTTTACCTGCAAAAAAGCCGTATACGCCGACGCGATAGTTGAAGTTGACTTGGATAATGTTGTGACCTGATTTTTCGACCACCTCGGAGCCATTGTAGTTGGGGCTCCAATTCTGGTTATATCCTGTAGAGCGAAGTGAGTGAAGCGTCTTTACTGGTGGCCTGGGAAGCGAGGAACTCCTACCTCCGCCTTGAATAAAGACCCAGACTGGCAACTTTGACTTGGGTGTAGCATCGGTGGGCTTCCAGATATTAACGTAAAGACAATCCTCGCCGACCCCAGGCGCTTCTTTCTCGCCAGTTCCGATACAGAAATTGTTGAACTAGAGCATGGTTAGTGTCTTGTTATTTGTTTGATGGCCGTCGAACTGAGTGGCTGGCTTACTTGTTGGGCTATTTCGATACCTTGCTGTTCCGGTGGTGCTGGGGCTCGCCATCTAAGATGCCCAACAGGCGCTGCGGCATACCTCATGCCGAGAAACTGGTCTACGCCATTTTCTAGGGATGTACCAACATAGGTAGCGTAGTCCAATTCGATCCGAGGCTCCTTCAGGGTGCAGTTTGAAGCCATGACGGCCGGGAAATGTACAAGCAGGCCAACAATGGCCGAAACGGCTTTTCTAGGGAACATGGTTAGTAGATGGTCTATGCCTTGGGTTCTCGACGACATGTTTCCTGTTTTGCGTGCGGGTTGCCGTGGTTTTATCATTCAAATCCTGATTAACGTTGAGAAGCTTATGGACATCCGAGGGTGGGAAATGTGGAGACATTCGGACTTCTTGAGCAACGCCGAGATATGTATGCCAAGTACATCGGACCCCGTCATGGCCGGGTGATATTACCGGCTAATTATAAATGGCTTATCAATTTGCTTACATTGCTGTACGCAGTATTTCATGATCATATCTCTCCAAAATCAGCATGGTTAGGACCGGTTGAAGGACATAATATGACGATGCCATTCTCCTCGTCTTCCTGCCCGGGAATTGTGAGATCGGCCATCAACATGTCGACCTAATCACACCCATCAGCTCAAAGTTTGAATCATTACGAGACGAGACGAACAACTGACCTTTTCAACAGCCTTCGGATCAACTCCAGACATCGCCAGGGTCTGCGCCAACCGTACAGCAAGCGACGCTGCAAAGGCATTCGTTTTCCCCACGTCAATCATCAAGTCGGTGAGAGCCGTGAGGTTCTCCTCGCTTTGGCGGTTGCCCGATGCTACAAAGTCGGTCAGGAAGAAGGACGCCGCAATGTACGTGGCAAAGGAAATGAGCGGGTTTCGAAAGGCCGTGGCGATGTCTGTGACTAGAGCTACGATGGTCATGATTTTGACAGCCGAGACAGAGACCCTCTCGTGGATGTGTGGCAGTTTGCCCATGTCCATCTGCGATCTCGTCGTTGCTGCGCGGTGGATACAGATCAGTGCGGTGTTCAACTGGAGATTGATAAAGACGGCATTGGCATTGTCCATGTTCTCAGGGCACCGGAGATGAAAAGGCAGCGTCTCAAAGGCATTAGTGAGGCTATTGTCGAGCTGCTGAAGTTGTTGCCAGGCATCTCTGTCGCCGCCGCCGCCGCCGTCGTCGTCGTCATGGCCGCCCCGGGAGAAGTTGAAGCACTCGTTGAACAGGTGAACAGCCACCACCCTGCAAGCGCTAGTGGACAGTTCCCACATGTCTTGTTTGAGAGCCTGTCTAAGGGTGATGGTCGCCACTGGAACGCTGTATAGTAACGCGTCAATGGACGTTGGGAGCCGTGTTTGAATCTATCCCTAGTTGTTAGCAATCACACGAAATTGCCCAACTTAGGGACCTCTGGACTCACACTGCGCGCATCCATCATGGTAGGCCAGCCTCCTGTGCTACTCGTAATTCGATCAGTGCAAAAGATGACCCAAAACGTCTTCCTACGTTCCTCCTCCTCGGCAAAGTCTGCTGCTGGCGGCAGCGTCAAGCCAGCGGCATTCTTGCCATCCAACCTGTGGAGCCCGAGAATCTGGCCCAAGCGAATGGCCCTGGCTATGCTCATGGACGCTCTGGAAAACCACAAGTGCTGCGCCTCGAAGTGACTAACAAGAACCCAAGCCTGGACATGGGCCAGTGAGATTTGCTGACTGTCGTTCTATTGGGAGATCCATCAATCCTGCTTTTTGCGAGAAGAAATGGCCAAGTGCCCACCAACCTTCATCTCATCTTTTTGGATGTACTGACGTGCACGTCCGTAAAAGGCGTCGGCCAGGTGTCTGTACATGGAAGATGCACTCGCCCCAGCCGCCAGGATGGCATACTGCAGGCACATGGGTGGCTGCATATGGGCAGGCCTGTAGAGCGAGGCCATGTACCTCTGTTGGTGGATCATGAACGAGTCTGACTGCAACTTGGTGAAGTATATCGATGTACTGGCCAGTAGCAGGCAGTCGGTGTTAGTCTCCGGTCACTGGATGAAATACACCACACTGGAATTAGTCACCTACAGTTCCTCCACTATATGTGGTGGTGGCAATTGATCGAACCGGCCAGTGTCGATGAGCTCTGCGTTGGAATACCCAGATTCGGGAGATGCGTTTTGAGCCTCTAACTTACCCTCTAATTCCTCTGCCGATCATGTCAATACAAGAACCATATTTCCGTGACCAAGCTTCAAGGCCTGTCCAGCCCACATTCGACTTACGTATCTTGGCTTTCAAGTTACGCACTCCCAATCTCGTGACGGGCATGACGGGGCGTTTCCGAGCCGATGGGTAGTCACAGTACTCGCCTGCCCCGGCGCAACGGCCGCAGATGGGCTGAGTTCTGTCGCATTTCAATTTGCGCGTCTTGCACAAATAACATGAGAGCGGTGAGAGTGTCGAGCCTGAGTCGGAGCCCGAAGGCGGCTGCGCTGATGGAGATGGAGCCGACCCCTCAGACATTTCTAAAGAAGTGGTTGTAGATTTCAGATATCACCGTTCGGGGAAGAAAAGGAGGCGGGAATCTGTCGAGCTTGCCTCTATGTGGCAAAGATACTCAGCGATTACGGTCCGGATTGGTGCGATTTGTTTGAAAGTATGCCCAGAGGAACCAAAAGATGATGGGTTGAATCAAGAGATGAGTGATCGATCGGATCTACCTTAGGCAGGTATCAACTGTCGCGCTGCGCCACCCTCATGCCTGCGGAATTTGTATTTCCCGATCCCAGCCATCGGAAAAGTGAGATGTAGGGTAAGTAAAACAAGGCCAAGAAATTGTACTTGGGCATCACAACTTTTTGTCGTGCCACCCACTTGTAGTGTCCACTCCCTCGCCGATGGCGAACGGCTGGCATTTAGCGATGCCGACTTCTGCTTCACAACAACACACTCGAGTCAATTTGCCAGTATAAACGATGCATATCGCTGAGATCAGTGTCTCTTGATATCGCTGACCTAGGTTCCATACATTCTTATATGTTATAAGTAAGTAGTTGCCCTTGTATAGGTCAATACTTCTTTTTGTATACTCCTATTAAACAATTGTTAAGAGACGTCTTGACTTGAGCGCCGGTTGTTTGTTTCAGCGATTGGGAGAATCTGGGCATTATACATCGGTCATCTGTTTCCAACCTTTGCATTTTGTCCCAGACCTGAAGTTGTTGATACCGCATTGATAGCTATCTTTCACATCCCACTCGGCTTTTAAAATGTCGAGGTGGCGTCACCCTGACATCAGGGTGAGTGGGCCTCTTAACACTGCGCCATTGCGACGTCTGAGTTTGTCATGGATGAATCCTGTTACTTATCTGCACCGGCGTTCTCGGGTCTTGCTGACTGGTCATCGCTGGGCGTGTTGTCATCTTCGACTTCACTGGGAGATAGCTGAGGAGATGTGACCTAGCAGTGGCTGCGGTTCTATATAATACATGAATGATTGCGCTCGAACATGGTGTATTAATATCAGAGTCAGCTATGAAAGTCTAGACGAACCGCGTGTAATTGATAGACGCGATGCGGTACATCCAAGCGCTCGTGATGGCAATATCGTTGATTACTTCCTCCACCTTGCACCTTCTATGTGCCTCTGTCTTAGCCACTCTTCTTTTAACCTTTCTTCGTACCTCTTCAAGCGCTTTGAAACTCTATCGTCACTATCAATTGTCGGGTTTCCGCTCAATAGTTTTGATCTTATCTAGTCTTCTAGTGAGGCTTGCGCTGAGACTCCTTTACGAAAAAGCTCAAGAACGGAGCGTTGATGGTTGCCGCCGAGGTCGAAGCTGCTGAAAGGGGTGATGTGGGTTCCTGTCTAGTGCGTAGCGTGGTCGAATGCAATACTACATCGTCGTCCATGCCCTCACTTGAGAGTTGATAGCGATCTCAAGGCTTGTCCTGCTCTATGAGGCTGGGTGAGTGAGTTGTGTTTGGAGCCGGGTGTAAATCGGCCGGGCGATTGTTGTATCATCTACGCCCGTGACTAGGGCTATAGAAGGCATGATAGTCGCTGATTGATTTGATGAACTAGCCATGATCTATATGTAATTTCAGCTCTTCCTTTCGGGCTAGACTCTTGCTTCCTTCCTTAGAGTAGTCGCATCCTAGGCAAGTGAGGTAAAATCTGCAACTGTGAGACCATATACCTCCTCAGTTGAAATCTTTCACTCGTACTCACTTGAGATTCATAGATCGGGCAATATTACTAGATGCGGTATAGACCTGGTAGATAATAGTACTGAGTACCTTTACTAAAGAGTTGCAATGGGCAATTTCAATCAGCCTCTGTTTAGACTGTGCGAGAATGTGCGTTAGCATTGGGATGTACAAGCGGAATTGGCTAGTTGGAGTAAATTAGTAATGTGAAGTATATATTTTACCGTCTCGTGGAAGTTAGCTCTTTGAGCGCTTGGCTAGGAAGAGAGCAAACCCCTCCCCATCAAGGTCAGACAAAAACATACCGCTGCTGAGTGTACATAAAGATAGATCTGCCGTCTGTCCTTCAAGCATTGTTCTTTTGCTTCTGTATATCGATGACTGTCTTGATAAAGTGCGCTGGCAGCTGCTGAATAGTGTCGCTGTCTTTGCTCCTGAGAATAATTTGTGATAACACGGTTTTCCGATGATAAAAGTATTCGAGATCAAACTCTAGGATTGATTAGGGATGCTCCGATTATCGCTCGGAGGTCCTGTCCAAGAGTTTGACGGGAGAGTAGCAGCTTCGGCTGCACTCATAGATGGCAATGGTTCCATAATGCCTCCTAAAACAAACTAAAAATCTCTTGCGTCAGTCTCTGCATAGTGCTTGAAAATTTTCATAGTGTCAGCAACTGTCTGTAAGACTTGGGCATTGCCCAAAGTCAGCCAGTCCTTCATCACCACGTTTTGATCATAGGTCAGGTTCAGGGCAGTACCAACTTTCTAGGCTATCTTCTCACTGAGCTCCTCCTGCTTTGCCGTTCAAACCTCATCGAGAGTGGTGACAACTCCGGGAATGCTCATTATGTTGCTGATATTGGCGCCGGCATCCACTGCGAATCTAGCAAGTTCCTAAGCCCTTTCGACGAGCCTGCTTCCTTTGATACTGGCTGCAGAAAACATGCCAACATCAGGGACAGTGAGAGCGAGTTTGCATTGTGAGCTCTTGCCAGTAGATTGGCAAGGCTAGCTTTGAATGGGATCCGATCTTCACTGAAGGGTGAGGGACTGAAGCTAACCTCAGTCATCTTGAGAACCCTCTTCACCAGGACTACTTTTTCTTAGGTTTTAACTCCAGTGGGTTCTTCGGGTTAAGATACACTATTATATCGCTAGGTTTCTCTAGTAAATCGAGATTAGTGAACACGTTGAGTTGATAGCCTTGACCTGGCCAGGGGTTGGCGTCGGCGGGCTTTTGATGTGCACGTACGCCACTTGTCCAGGGCGCCTTCAACTCTCTTCTTTCTTAGAGGCCCCTGGACTGTCTTGCCTAAATCTTTTGCTTTAGAGGATCCATTTAGCATCGATGAAGACTAACCGCTCCTTCTCAGCGGGGATATTCCAACTGTGTAAGTACTTATAGATATTTATTATTCATTCTTCCAGGGCTGAGGGTGATGGGTCTAGACCCTCACGTGCCGGCTGGACCGGTCGGTGACTAAGCAATTAGACAAGGGAAGTATGCAATTTTTGACATGAGAATTCAGTAGTAACAAAAAATGGTCAAGAATGGGAGAATTAGCTGCCATAGCAGCTATTATCATAGCAATAAGACAAAGTCAGGACGGTTTACGTCGTGCAGTGGACGATGGAGCAGAACACAGACGAAAATGACTGGATCCCTTCATTTCTCCGGGCCGCGGTCCACCTCGACAGACCCCCGACACCTTATCGCGGCCATTCCTCGCCTTGAAGAAGGGGATGCATGCCATGTTGCATTTGCTTAGAGGCTGACCCTAGAAGCACGGACAGAATCGAATAAACCCGTTGGGAATCTGACGAGGGTGACACTAGACGAGACAATGAAGGCCCTGGTAAAGGCTGCAGAGGCGGCGGAGAACATAGAAAACGTTCTGGAGGGGCTTCGCAGCGAAGGTGCACCCTGGACACGCCGTGATGGGCATTCATAGGGTTATTTTATCCACTGTATTACCTTGATCTATCTAATGACATTGAGTAAGGCTAAAAGCTCATAAATACATAGGTAACACATGTCGGGACTTCCGAGATTATGCTGAGATTGTGTTTACTCAAACCTGAAGTGACCTTCCCGAAAGGATCCCTCAAGTGCTTATGGAGACGGCTAGACTTCTATGTATAAAGTTCCCCCGTGAGTACGCTCATTATCGCTGCACCACGTAGACCCGCTGACAGTATCCCCCCTCTAGGACAGAGTAGAACCTTTCAGCAATTTCAGAACCTGCTCACAGATTCTTGGGAAGTCATTGGGAAAACAGGAACTGCCACCAACACGGTTGCCGTGCTAGTATCTTTGGAGGTAGAGCAGGACATCATGCTCAGATCGTGGTGTCAAACAAATACAAGCAGCGTCCTTCATATCATCGGGTCATACACCTTCACTGAAGCAGCTGTTGGATCCTTTGTTCTACCCACCAAACGCCACGGAATGCCCGACGATATCATTTTCAGCTTCAACCGCCACCTCGGGAAAAAACGCGACAGCCTAACAGGAGATCTCTTACGTTCTTCGATTTGCCAAACCCTCATGCTCCGACCAGCCCTCTGGGATCAGCTCTATAAACAAATGCGCCCGATTTCTTGAGCCACAATATCAGTCCTGGACAAAGCATCTCCAGAGAATGCTACACCACCTACTCAGCGACTTTTCTAAGACTAACAGGCTGTTAGTATTCATTGGCGCAGCGGACTAGTGCCCGGGAGCTTTCATATCTGAACTGGCATTCCTCACGAGGATTTCTTCACTCAGAGGGATACTCACTGTCGTCATGGGATGTGCGATAGAGCTGGAGTTTCCGCCTTTGTAACTGTTCATAACATGGCCCCTGAAAACACCTGTTCCAGGTCACTGGCTCGTCGCGACGCAGAGCGGAGTCTTGATTGTCTCATCAACCAAACTCCAATCTGGAGAAGTCCAAAGATGTCATCCTTGTGAAATTGTGTGCAGACGATTTCCAAGCAACTTCGCCAGAATCAGGAAGCCCGGCGAGCCATCAACTGGGTACGCCATGCGATATGTCCTTTACGCTACTTCGAGCCAGCTGTCGCCCTAGTTCTATGTCTGCATCCGCCCAGCAACAATTCAAAACCCAGCGTTGCTTGGAGAGATGTTGTGTCACTAGCTTCTTGGGACATCATGGGCGCAACCGGGCGATCCATCTAGCCCATAACTCATACAAAATAACCAAGGCGCTCCTTGATCACAACGTACAGCCAGAGATCAATGCCGGCTACGAGCAGTCCCTCTCGTTTGTTGAGCTTCTGGTTAGACGTGGGACCAGTAAGCTCGAGTGTCCGAGAAATCTTGGCGCCTTGGGTGTTTAGTTGCTGGAGCTTCTCCACAGCAGCAACGACGGCATCCATCAAAGCGGTGCAGTTGTCTGGTTCCAGGTCATTCAGTACCTCTTCGAGAGTCCCTGTGCCATCCAAAAATGGGATGACTGAGCAGTCCAGTTGCGACTCGCTTGGGTTGGTCGTGGACCCCACAGCCAATGTTTCGGGAACGAGGCTGGGAAGCTGATCGTGAGCTAGGCGTTAGAGTCCCGCCACAGCCGGGAGAGGACACCAGCCTTTTCGAGACGGATGACAAGGTCTGTTGATTATTCGAGGAGAGGGGGCGTGGGGATTTGAAGACGTGTAGTGTAGGTGTCAAAGTCTTAGGGATAACAGTGCAGGCCTCTGCTGAGATACTGGGGAGGTCAGGGAAGATGCTACGCAAGACATGCGGATCAGGCAAGATTTTCTCTCTACTACTCATTGTTGCCATAGATGACAATGAGTAAGAAGATGGACAAGGATTAGGAGGATTTGGTGAATAGGCGAGTGGCTGTAGATGGGTCTCAATTCTCAAGACAATAGGTTACGTTGTTGGTATTGGATACTAGACATAAAGGGGCAAGAAGCCTTACGGCCTCTCTGTAATATTGATGTCCTATGAGACTAGAGCGTATGCTACTTAGGTAACTTACACTCGTAACTGAGAAGTTATAATTAGCTAACAGCCGAATTTACACAGCTTAAGAACGGGTGCCCCTTAGAGTAATAGAGTTCATATTGCACTATCATAGGTACCGCTCCAGGTACTTTTTCCTACTGCCAAAAGTACCGTAAAGAGTCAATAAGTTGGCGCAGCTTAGCGCCTCAATTTTCCAGACTTTTTCCATAAATAGAGATCCTAGATAAAGCATTCGCTATATCCATGAAAGGTGGATGGAGACGCTAAGCTGTGCCAGTTTATTGAGTCTTTACGGTATGAGGATTCAAGCTCTACGTTTTTGGACACTGGCAGATCTTGCCAGCACCTGTAAAGTTTAGCCCACAATTACCACACCTGTTCTTGTTAACCAGCACAGGGGACTCGGACCGTGCCACTGAGCAGCAGCGTTAGCAAAGGGTTGATGCTTATTACTCATAAGTATGGAGATGTACATACTAGTGATTAGGACTCAGCGGGACGAATTAGCCTTGAAACGGGTTTAATATAGTGTGTTGGGGTAGTAGTAAAGATTTTAGAAAGATCTGTTTTAATGGTTGTTGTAGAAAGAGAGCATGAGACCTGAGCGTTGCAGGGAGTATTGTATTTATACCTTGGAGAATATTACCCCACGTGAATCCCTTTATGTAGTAGACAGGCTGCAGTTAACAACAGATAATTCTATAGTGTCCAGCTGTAGTGATTCGGATCTTTACCTACGGGGGGTGTCAGGGTCAACAGACATCGCGGTCTGAATAAGGTGCAGGCGTTCTTGTGTTTTTATTGGCTAGGGCTACTTTCACTAAGTAGTCAAGTCCATTGGAGCTGAAGATAAAAGGGAGGCCGGGAAATACAGTCTGTCAGGGATTCAAGGGAGAACATGAGCTTAGGCAGTGAATTTGAGAGCCAAAGTATCTGTACCTCACTTAGTCAGGTACGATGCCTCGCTCTCAATAATTTTGCTCTCGTTAAGCTAAAAACATGCATCTTAACTCTCTGTCTCTTCAAGGCGAGCAGACGAGCAGACACTCAACGATGAGAATAGTACCAACCGACGACACTGGAGAGTTTACAGTTACTCTATTAAGCTTAAGTAAAAGAAATATGTAACTACTCAGTAGAATTATAGATACAAAGACATAGTAGTCTAAATTGTAGTTTTAATTGTGTTTATAAAGATATAAAGATACCTTTTCTACTTTTACCTATTAAGGTATTTGATAGATTTTAATAGGATTATATTAACTTAAAGAATATTAAAAATAAACAACTAACGTTTAAGTAAAAGTATTAAAGAATAAATATTAGTCTAATCCCTTGGCAATCCACTTACTACATATAGATTATCTTATACCTTAGTATCTATAGTTACTTATCTTAACACTGGGCTCATAGGCCTCTTAGTTTGTGATTGACGAGAAAGGTACAGTTTCCGGCCCTGCCTCACCAACACCGCCGCCGGGTGAGATTAAGCAACTTCATTAACGTGCTACCTCGTGTGTTATCGAGTCAAGTGTGGATGCTGAGTTGGATGCTGCGCCGAGCGAGTGGTATGAGAGGGAGCCGTATCCAAGGATAGAGTGAGAGAGGTTTCCTCATGACGAGGAAGACGAACAGATGCAAGATTTGTACATAAGTCCGACTGTGTATAGTAAGTCGCTAGTTGTTGTGTAGATTGTCTGTCGAAGGCTGAGGGAAGAGAAACTGGTTGTCATCTTGAGAGAGCTTGAGTTTCTGATGTTGACTCGTGTAAGAGTTGGGGTGGTGTACCTAACCTTCAATAGATCAATCAGCCGTTAGACCAAAAAATCAACCAATTCAAGTAGGCTAGCGTTGCCCGAAACGCGCCACACAACTGGTTATAAGGTCGGCGAGGGCCCGGCTTCCGGCCGGCCCCCGTCTCCTTACAACTCGATTAGCACTGAAGGACTCGTTTATTTTGAGGGGTTTCCCGCATTTAGGGATGCTTTGCAACAGTCTATTTTAAATATTTATTAGACACTATATCCATGTAAGATTACAACGTGAGCTAAAACAAACATCTAAAAATGGCCTCCTTAGACGCAATGTTCTATATCATTTAGCATGATAAAGGAAATTTCAACTTGCGAGACGAGTCGGCAAGTCCAAAGTGTTTCTCAACCTCAGGGCTTGATTGAGGGGTGTCAAATGCCGTGAACCAGAAGGCACTGGCGTCAGTCTGCTTCCAAAGCCAACAGCCGACATTGTTGTAGTAAATCTTCAAGTCACCGAGTGTCGCCAGTGCCTTCTTGTAATTGGCTCCCTTTGATGGCCAGCCTGTTTCCCCGACCCAGATCGAAGCTTTCGAGTTGACCGCCTTGACATGACTCTTGACCTTTGAGTAAGAGGTCTGGAATGTCTTAAGTCTAATGGCATCCTTAACGGAAACACCCTGCCAGTATGGGAATCCGTTAGTGATGGCGATATCGCACGCCTTAGTTACAACATCGTTGGCGCCATCCACCCAAGCAGTCCAGGTATCGGTGTGGCCGACCTAGTATTGATACGTTAGATAAGAACAGGGTTAGACGAATTAAGATATCCCTTTACCTTGATCTTCTTTGAGTATTGTCCGACCATTCCACGGACGTCGTAAATGTGAGTGGCGAGCTTTTGAGGAGTGATATCCTTTCGGTAGAGATCTTCAGAGCCAACACTGATGGCTGCAATCCAATCAGTGCCGTGGGTCTTGATTGCCTGCAGGAGGGCAGCCTTCTCTGCTCCGAAGTGGGCATCGTCGGTGGCCCAAACGCCGACCAGAATTTTCAGGCCAGTTGCCTTGGCGGCTGGAACAGCTTTTGCTAATGCTGTTGTGATGCGTAAGTTAAGGGAACGCTTCTATGGCCAGCCGGTAGTTTGGAAGCTTACTGTTGCAGTCGCTGCATGCGTAGGTGTGAATGGCGTTGAATCCCTTACCCCAGCCCTTGATAGCCTGGAAATCTGCCTTCCAATCCGCCGTTGTCTTGCACTCTCCATTGGCCTTGTTGGCACCGATGCTAAAGCCCTTGTACTGACCGGCCAGGGCCTGGGCTGGCAGGAGCAGCAAAGCCGCGGCTAAGTTGAGAAACTTCATGGTAAAACAAGTTACTGATTGCTAACGAAGTGATAAATGCAGTTCAAGATAGAGAAAGAAAATTTTGTAGAAAGCAGTCTACTTATTTTGAAATTAGAAGTTGGAAACAAACCTCCCGGCCCCCTTTTCTTTCCCACGTGTATTTGCCCCTAATATTGTCTCGTCCCATAAAAGCAGCTCTAGACCGTCATCTAATGAATCTTCGCACTACATATTAATACGAGGTCTCCTAATTATAGACTTACTAGTCCTAAAGACCCTTAGTGAATACGAGGTACGATGCAGGCTGTGGGTCTACAGGCTGTGTTTTTTTCGGGACGATCTTTGGAATGTAACTCTGTAACTAACTTAGCCACTTACCCTTTCAAGCAAGGATCGAATTTGCCGTGTTTTAGCCGAAGCCCGCCCTAGGGACTGGTGAAAATATCCCCATGCCAATGTAAGCAAAGAGCCAGAGGCAGTTGAGGATGTGATCGAGGTGGCAGGAGTGAAAGAGGACGAGAGCTCAAATTCGGAGGAGGAAGAGTTACCTGTTGTACGCACCCGTACAGGTCGCGAAATTAAAAGGCCGAGAAAATACTAAAACCCATTCGATTCTCAACTGAAGAACAGCAATTAATTTGGATTTTGCTTCTTTGGTAACTCGTCACGAGGGGGTCGAAAAAGAGCATTTTGTGAAGGAAAACTTTTTAGTTTTGCTTCACGGTTGGTGGGTGTTACCAGTGGGTACGTACTGCATGGTACAATATTTTTCTCACGCTCAATCTAAACTGGTCCCCGAATACTGCTCCAATTCCCGGTTTACATCATCAAGAAATCGACGGCTATTCCAAGTTGTGATATAGCTGTCCGTCACATGCTGCTCCCAGATTGTATCGGGAGAAACCGCATCTCTGACCTGAATGCCATCTACTCGCATTCGCTTGCATTCTCGCCCATGGTCATGAGAAGTTGTCTCACTGTCTCTTGGTTGATCCTCTCGATGCTGAGGTTGGTCGGGCTGGCTGGGGCGTGACCTCTCTACCGGATCAGGATTCGGCAGTGCGTCCATGCCCGAGCTGGGAGTAGCAGGTATATTAGTCCTCGAGGTGAAAGACGTTGTCGTCCCAGAGGTAGCCAGTCTCGTAAGAATAGATTCCACCGGGGCATCTCGGCGCTCATGTTCTCGATGCAACTCATTTCATAGTGATGCCGCAGGACTTCTCGGTCCACATTATCAGGAACACAGGATTCTTGACCGTTGTATACCGTCAAGACGTTATACGGAACAAAGATGCGAATACGTAACGTATCGGGATGGATCGAGATGAGGCGCGAATCAAAGAGTTCGTACAGGTGGCTCATCAACAGGATGCCATTCTTAGGGTTCCATGTTTGTCTCCAAGCTTCGTGGATCTGCCTGCGGCACTCTTCGTCGTCGTCCGGGTATGTGTCGGTGCCGGGATATAGATGAAAGTGTCGCTGGGGTATGATGTGGCAGGCCTGCAGAGCTGGACCGATGGTATGGCTCACGACCCAGGAATCCCCAAGGCCTGAAATAGTGCAGCAACTGGTCGTGAGGAGTAATGAGGATCGGAAGTTATCCATGATGTCTTTGGCTGCTTTCTCGTCGATGTTCATCGAGAGTGGTGCAACCATTTTTGCCATGTCGTCATCGTCTTGGTCATCTCGCCTGGTAGGACTCAAGCTCGAGGCAGGTCGTTTTAGAGAGAATTAGGAGCCACTACGGGCTTTGATCTTGCGCCGAACGGGCATCGCCGCGAAACTTGGATCGAGAGACGTGGCTTTGGGGTGGAAGTATCGCGGATCACGACGGCGAAAGGGTTGAGAGATGTGCTGAGCGCACTTGGATGGAGACAAGAGTCTTCGGCCTGTAGTTCCCATCTTCTTTGCCTTCGGGTTCCAGCTCGAATTTGTTTCCTCGGAGGCTCATTGCGGTTAAGGTTGCATTTTCTCTTTCCCTGCTACCAGGACTGCGTCGGATCTATGGCCTCGTCTCTCCATGGCTGATCTGTTTCTTTATAAGCCATTTGATGTGGTAGCCTTGAGAACGACCGCCCGACTTACTGCGCATCTCCTATTGCACCATCTGTCTCTTTGGGCCGGACAGGCCGCGTGACATACTAGCGAACATCTTCAATCCGAAGCCTTAACCTGCTCACTGGTCCCCCCCCCTCTCCCTCCCGGCACTCTCCTTAGACAACCGCCGCTATGCCGTCTTCTTTTTCATCTCCTCGCCGACTCTCCTTGGGGAAACCGTGTCGATGAAAGAGAACGGGCTTGGCAACCGCCGCCCCTGATGCACTACCCACTGCCCTTGGCAGTAAAGTCTGTTCGCCTAGCTTAGTGTGCGCTGGCTCTGCGCCGGCATCGTCCACGTTGACTCCTACGCCCCTATCTCGCATATAAGTCAACGCTGGATGTTGCGCTGAACCTCCTGTGTTGGAGGCACCGCTAGCGTCTGGTCTTACTTCCGGCTGCTGACCCCCTCGCCGACGTCTCTTGGGCAAACCCCGTGTAGTTGCTGCTGCTGCTAGCTCGCTTCGTTTAATGTCATAAGATACTGATTGCTTAGGCTGGATAGTCCGGATCGTGGGTACCTCATTCTGACGAAAAAGTGGAAGACGTTTAACCGCCGCCGTACTCCGCTGCTCATCATCTTGGTCACCCCCCTCCTTGGGTAAAAAGTGCTGATCAAAGAGAAAACGCTCATAATCTGCTGCCTCCTCCATACCACGTTCTCTGGGCAACAAGGGCCTTTGAAGCTGACTCGATGGCTGATGTTACGCGGGACTTCTACTGTTGATCGTATCATGAGACTTTCTTGCTCTGTTTGGCTGCCAACTACCTCGCAAAGGTCTCTTGGGCAGTGACCTTGCAATTTCTTCTGCATACTGTCTGCAGGAGGTCTCTCTAACGGCAGGCCGCTTGGGCTGGATCGGTCGAAATGTTGATGCTGCGTTCGCCATTGACTCGTATGTTGACTAACCACCCAGCCCCTTGCCCCGCGCGCCTTGTTCTGGTCCGGCAGCTGCTACCATATCTACCCCGGCCCTTATCGTCCCATCTTACTGCTCCCTCTCCGGTACGTTTACATCATTACCCTCTTGTCCGTTCCTAACTGACGACAAGCAGGCTCCTACGTGAGCAGTTGCATCATGTGGCTTCGCCGGTGGACTATCCCTATCCTGTCGCCACCTTCTCGACATTGGCGGCTTCAGCCGAACGGTAGATGACAGGGTTTACGTGTTGGACTCTCCTGTATGCGTACCGCCCCAACGCTGCGCTAGAGTCCGCATCCTTCCTTGATTTGGAGGAGGACAGGTCACATCGTCGCCTTTTCGCGCAACACAAAGCTGCTATCAAGATCACGTAGCTTCAGAGCCATTACATCACTCACTGTAACACGGGGACAGTCCGGTATTAAACGGAGATCGTCTAGTATATAGAACAGCTGGGTTTGCCACTCTTCTTGGCAGAGAACAAGAGTCGAACCTTGCCCGGGTCTTTCATGAACCCCCTGCTCGGCCGTCAGCTAATCATGTATCCGTGCCGCTCGACAGCTGCGGTTTGATCTTCCACTTACAGCCACATCATTCATTTACATATATCTATATACAGACCATATCATGTCTTCCTCTTCGCCCGTCGCCCATGCTTCGCCCCTCCTTCGAAAGCCGCTCGACAACCAGAGGGGCGCTGGCGGATTCGAATTGCAGAGAATCACGCCAGCAAGCTTGAAATAAGGCAAGAAGAAGTGTTGGGCTTGAGATCCGGATACATCACCATCGTGTTTAGCAACCATGTGCCCCTTGTAAAACAAGACTTCCAAGCCAGCAGCATGGGCAGATGGTGTGGTAAACAGGGATAGATCGGTGGCACAGGGGTCCTCGATGGTCTGTAGTTTTACAAGACCTTCTTAGACTTGATCGACAACAGGGTCTTCATGGTTCATCATAGCCTTGACCCATTTGATGTAGTCGTTCACGCTCGAAATGATAGAACCTGCTCCCTGGCCTTCTGGACTGTCTGTTTTCTCATAGCTGAATTACCCCCCTATTACAATTAGCTGGGCTAATTATTAATCCAGCTGCTAACAGCGGGGGCTTTTAAAGAGAGAGTAGCTAACTTTAAACGGAGCAGGAATTACAATTTCAACCTGAACCTAAATAAACATACTATTCCTCCCGCAGTAAGAGCCATTAACACACCCCTTCTATATTATATTTTGCCTTCATATCTTAAAACTGACACAATTCACGCAGCAATTGCAATGGAAAGCAAAACTGAAGCTGAAAGATTCCTTGCAGAGCACCCTGAGGTCATGGTCGGCCAGGATGCACTCCGGGAAGCAAGAGCAAAAACCGACGGAGGCAACACATTCACCATTTACAACAAGCCTATCAGCAATATTGTCTTGGTTCAAGAATTTGATGCTGATACAAAGGAGCGCTTGCATGCTGTCGCATTGGTTAATGACGACAAGGCTGATGAATACTACCGAGAGAACAACGATGATGATGAAAGTGGCAAATGTAGAGAGTGTGGTGGGGCAGGGCCAAGCCACTGCCTCTTTGAGAAGGCACCGTGATATTATATGTTTTACGCATTAGATTGTACTTGCCTGATAGAAATCTCGAGTTGATAAGATGGCATATTTATTGTCCTGGCCGTGTGCTAATGCCACGGCCATTTCCTCCAACATCACATCTTCGCGCTTTCATCGGCCAGCAGGATGGTATTAGGTGGCATGCCAATAAACTGGAACTCTTTCGTTGTATCCGAGGCGCATCTTCATTTGGTTGCCTGCTGGGATCTTTCCATAGCCTGCTACTGCGATATTAACACGGAGACGCACGGCATGGTTGTACATACTCGGAAGCTGTGATACCACATCAACTGCGGGATACGAAACTGCAGCCTAAAACGTCTCAGAATGACGTGTTATCTTGCTCCTTGTATGAATGGAATGGCGGTCGAATGATACTGCCCAATCGTTTGCATACAGGAGAAACAGGGATTGCAAATAGTGGCCCTGTTGGCTGCCCTCGAGGACTTTTAGTGTCACATGCTCGTATTATCTGCCGAATTGGCCGTTAGCCGACCTCGTATTTATCCTACCGCCCAAATCAACGTCGGGCTGAGCGACCGTGTGCATCCTCTCCTTGATACATTAGGTAGGTGTAAAGATCAACCTGCATAAGCGGTTGTGTCGGCTTGAAATGTGCCAGCCCATGACTGAATTGGCTGTTCTCATATATGCTAGCTGGGGCAGAAGGGTCAATAAATAATGCCGCGTTGATGAAGGAGGCATACACACGCTCTCAGGCTCCCAGAAGGATTTAATCTCTTCGGTGCACGTGAAGACGGTCTTCTCTGCTGCGCCATCGATATTATATCCCTCGCCAACACAACACGTTTCGCCAACAGATGTATCTATACATCAATAATGGCCTGTCTATGTGCGCTTTGCGAGTCCATGTCCTCTGAGGCGCTTCCAGACTTCCCAGAGGAGAATTACATGCGAACCACCAGTGGTTACGCACATCTCCATCACCTGATCGTGCCAAAGTCCAAGAGGTCAGAGCCCTTGGGGTTCAAGCACCATCCAGACCTGAAGAGCCTGAGGCGCGCGGCGAAAGAAGGATGTGACTTGTGCCAGCTTATTGAGGCGCAGGCAGATGATGTTCTATCTGATTTTGAGAAAGAGGATATGCCGCTGTTGCAAGAGCTGGGAATCGGTGAGGGGGCACATCTCACATTCGATCTATGGGTCACCAAACGCCCAGATGGCCAAGACGGAATCTGGGTTCTCACAAATTGTTCGTGGGAGCTGGGCGTAAAGGTGGTGCCTGTCGCCGCCATCGCATTCTGTGCGCAACAAGGTCCGTTTTGCTTCGTCTACGGAACGACCTTCACGTTGGGACTAACTCTTCGCAGATGGCCCCTTAGCCGAGATCATGAAGGGTCACCTAATCAGTGACACTCCAGACGAGAGCGTTTTAAGTCGTATTCGTGGTTGGGTGGCCGCCTGTGACAAGCATGACCGTTGCGCCCAGCACGATCGAACCATGCCAACTCGCGTCATCGACGTCGGCGACGAGAAGTCTGGAAACTCTGTGAAACTTGCTGAAACTAGCGTCGACGACCAGGAGAGATATATCGCTTTGAGCTACTGCTGGGATATTGACACCAAGCAGTACACGACAATACAGGCGACAGTAGCGGAGCGAAAACAGGGCATCGATGTGTCAACTTTGCCCAAGACATTTCAAGATGCCATCGCCTTATCGAGGCAACTTGGAGTGAGATACATCTGGATCGACAGTCTCTGCATCTGCCAGGATCAGATTCACGAGTGGGAGCGAGAATCTGCACAAATGGCCATGGTCTACACCAACGCCTATCTTACCGTCGCTGCCACGGGCGTCGACAGCAGCGACGGCGGTCTGTTCTTCTCTCGAAACCCCCCACGAACTATAGAGCTCCCGTACACATCAGGCGAAACGAGCGGCACCGTTCTCGCGTACCCGTTACCGCTCGACAGGGAGATCATCAAGCTGTACCACACTCATATGAGGGATGAGCCGCTCACGCAGCGAGCTTGGGGCTTCCAAGAGCGCGTCCTCTCACGGCGAATCCTCCACTTTGCGAAGCACCAAGTGTATTATGAATGCATCGAGGGAATACAAACAGAAACCGGCCTCACACTACCCGATCGCTTTCAGTACGCCTACGACGCGTTAGACAATACCAAGACAGAGATGACCGAAAAGTCGTTTACCGGGAAGCCGAGAAGTAGGAGGTCCTCTAATAGGATCCTAGAGCAGTGGTACGGGCTACTTTGGGGCTACGGCAGGAGGAAGTTGACGTGCGCCTCGGACAAGCTGCCTGCCATGTCTGGCCTTGCGCGTATCTACCACGAACTGCTCCAGGACGAGTATCTTGCCGGGATTTGGAAAACCAATATAGTCGAGGGAATATGTTGGCAGGGGCTGCATTGTTCCTCGCCGCCCAACGACGAGTACCGCGCTCCGTCGTGGTCGTGGGCCTCGGTGGACGGTGTCGCCGCAACCGGCTTCTCCGGAAACGACTATCTCGCTACGGTGATTGATTCGCACGTTGAAGTTGACGGAGACAATCCATTCGGCAAAGTAAAGAACGGCTGGCTTCGACTCAAGGCGCCGCTTGTGCCTCTCACCCTCTCGGACGCCAAGGGGCCGACGGAACACATGTTTCTTCGGACTCTGGATAGTGACGAAGGGTGCTACGCGGGTTTTGATGTGATAGACCGGAATTCTAAAGTGTCGGCGGATAAGGTCCGTGGCATGCAGTTGTTTGCTCTGATCTTGGTACGAAGTGCCTCCACTGAGGATGACGCTGATTCGACATATTTCGCACTCATTGTCGAACCGACGGGTTCCGAGATGGGGACATTCAGAAGGATCGGGTTTCTCCTGTGTGGACGAGAAACCTTTAGCCCTGACGATCTTGATAAGATCTCTGAAGTCAAACTAGTTTAGAGAAATGCGCAGCGTATTTGATTATATTCTAGATGTTTATGTGTGTTGCCGAAAGCTTGCTGAGGTTACGTTGGGTTGTCCCTCCAATCGTGGCCGTTTGGATGGTTGGTACGTGTAGATGGCAATTAAAAGACACACATCAATCGCATACGTTTGAATGTTTAGGATACTTAGCTATGAAATCGCAAAACCTCATGTTTGGCTGAAATGCTTAGAATATTGAAAGGCTTGCTCTAGTACAATCCTAACCCTGTAAGCTTCAATACCTACTGTTGTTCATGAGAGCTCAAGACAATCACATTCTTATCTCGTATACGAGCAGATAAAATAGAAGCCGCTCAGTCCACCCGCATCTCAACCTCATCATACCTCCCGGTACTCTTCTCGCCGTCTCCCCTCGCCGTCTCACCCATCATGACCACGAGTAAGACAACCCATCGCACCCGCCTCTTAGCCTCCCCTGCCTAAGACGGTTCAACATATCCAATGACCCCAAACTTGCCCAATGTGATGTTATAACAATCGGAGACGGGTGTCGAGTGTGACGATATAGTTGGGATTGTGCTCCTTTACCGCCTCCACACCCCCTTAAGCTTAACGTCTAACCCTCCTCACCAATCGCAACATATCAACTCCTCTAGTACCAGCTTCCGATCTCATTTCTCAAGAAGCGCCCACATCGTTTTCGACCTTGACAAAGCTGAGAGGAGCGTAAGCGGGAACTATGCAGTTAGCTCATGGTACGTATTTGGCCGAGAGTCATCCACTAGATAAGGCGGCAATGCAAGTTGTCGGAGTCAGCCCCTTACCAACCATGCCAGAAAACGTTCCGCACCACCTGAAATTGGAAGGTCGGATGCCTGTAAAGTTACCAGTTGTGCTGCTCGATCCGAAAGCTTATGCCGCTCGATCCGAAAGCTTTTGCCGCTCGATCCGAAGGCTTGTGTTGGTTGTTGGTTGTTGGTTGTTGGTTGACGATGGACACCCTGCTTTCTCGTATTCGGCCATTATTCCGAACTTATCACAACAGACTGGTCGTTTGTTGCATCCTCGTTTATATCGATGTAATAGTGCACCTTCCTTCTTAGGCATTGAAGGTGATGATCAACGATCGAATCAGATTTCCCAAGAAGCTTAAGTTACGAGTGTAACCGGAACTCGGCTTCATTTTCCCAGCAACCCGTGTTAGCTCGTGAGAATGCCACTGCATTGCCTTCGCCCGTTATCCCGCCCCGAGCTTCACCAACACGGCAGCATCCGGGGAAAGAAAGACTCTCACCGCCTCACCACGCCATCTCCCGGCCCGAGGACTGCCCGTAGTGAGTTGTCTTAAGCATGATACGAAGGTAAAGGGGATGAGGGATACTGAATATTGCGGGCATGTGCCAACACCTTCCCGCCTGGCTTGCGCCTCTTATCACCTGTGACCTCTACCTGCATTGAGGCGAGGCCGGGTTCCACGTTCAAAGGCAATTGTCTTGTGGATGAGTCGGACTTAACCGTCGTCCCTTCGGTCTCTTGGAAGATATAAGGAGCCTGAATCTCTCATCGACAAGAGGGGAGAAGAGATATGCTTTTGAAGCAATTTTCTATTGAATTAACTGCATTACTATTTTCATATTAAATATTCTCTTTTGCTCAATCGGCAGAAGCCTGGGTCTTGTGTTTCCCTCATCCTCAAGAATTCAGAAGCAAATCGTTCCTATACCGCAATGCTATTTACGCTATTATTCGCTCTGCTTCTGAACCCATTCCGACTATGCGAGGGTTCGCCAACATTCCAAGAGGAGTATCGGGGCAACTACGTGCCACAGGTTATCGACACATGGTCCGGCCTCCGGGTTGTGGCGCCAGATACTCCATACGTGGCAGCGGCGGGCGCAAACCAGTTGTACTTTATCGATACCCGGTTCGATCCTGAGACTGCACAGCATATAAAGGAACACATCGAGAGGGCAACTGTGCCGGGCGGGCCGGACGAGGTCATCTGGATCGACGAAATTTCGGCTACGGCGGAAGTGAGAAACACTCTAACTAACGAAACGGTATTCGTCTTCGATCCCCCCTATGCCAGGGTGTTTTTTGCGGCAGGAATCAACAGGCTCAACCCGAAACTCAAACTACCTGAACATGAGCCCGCCGGTGATTGGTTGGTGACCTACGACATCGGCACCTCATTAGCGAGGAGGCAGCCCCGGGACTGCTCCGATTATGGCTGTTACCACCCTGAGGACTGTAGACAGCAGACACATGGCCAATGCGACGTCTGCCACACCACTAGGGTTGACAACTGGTGTAGCCTAGGAATGACCAATGCTGTTGGCGTATGCCGCCCGCTCTGCAATAAGGCGGTCGACACACCAAAGGAACATGGAGAGACGGACGCCAGCTACTATCAACGGATGGAGAAGTTACACTGGAAGTAGAAGAACTGTGGCGGGACCGGCATTGGGCACCTGATACTGACTTACCGAGCGAAGGGGCATTTTGGAACGCTGAGAAGACGAGAAGAGGGAAGAGGTTGTGGTTAGTGGAAGGACGAAAATGGGGGATTCATCTCTATACGCTATCAAATAGCAGGGATGCATATTTTAGGATGAAACAATAGGTTTCGCACAGTTATTCCCGACCTGAATGACATATAAGATCCCCTCCATAGTTATTGTACTGCGTCCGTGAAACTATAGCTTGCCAATTGTATCCGGGAGCAAATAGTCTGACTCAACAGCGGAGATGCAACAGCTTAGTGATACTCTCTACACAGCACTAAACATCGCGGAAGAAGCGCATCCTGGATCGCTGTCTTCTCGTGATGGCGAGCCGTCATTCCTATCTTCATTTGTTTCTCTTAGCGGTGGCTTCCGTTGGACATCACAGAGAATCTTAGGGTTTGTAGGATGGCAAGCAACGGCTAAATACCTCGCTTGGGGCTTCCTGCTAATGCAATCCCTGCGAAGACCACAGCCGTTGCGCGATGATAAAATGAGCATCTCACATACCTCCCGACCAAGTACGCACAACACCCATGCAGGCTTTCCTAAGCGCCATTTAAATGCAGTGGCAGTGTCTCGTTCTTGTGCTCTTTTGTCGATGCAATCCGTTGTTTGGCATGATGTGCTGTAGCCAGAAATAAGTCAGTGAAGCATTCCCAACCAAAGCCAAACCTTAACGCGTAATAAATGACCAGATGACTGCAGAGTGGCAAACCAAACACTAGTTCATAGAATATAACAAAAACCATCCTTCTAGTTGGAGAAAAGAGGTTGTTTATGAAATCTTCTACGCGATTTTATTGATCATGGGTGTCTACAAGCACTTCAAAACTTGGCTAATTGATTGCTCATTGCAAGTCACCTATTCGGTACATTGTAGACGTGAATATCTTCGAACGTAAGTCATATCAAGGATACTTTGGCGCACTTCTCTGGCTCTCTGGGTCTATTTCCAGCCGCCTCTTCCTTTTGCAAACGTTCCTGATAGGATTTCAAAGCCTACTGTTCTGCTGCTCGAGTCAATGCTCAACTCTAACGTCCCAAAGAAAGAAAGCCTTGAAGCCCTTGACCACATCGCTTAGGATTAGGATTGGGCTTGGCTCGCTGTCGATTTCACTTTGAGGCACTTGTGCGAGACTGGGATAAAATGAATAATGGATCAGCTTTTCGAAAACTCGAATCGCAGGCATGGTAGAATGCCTTTCATATCGTGTAGTCGAAGATGTGATCTGAAATAAGGAAATGGACGAAGTGCCACGAGTAATAATGGCAAAAATGCATCTCTTGCAGTAAGCGGTTCAGCAAGCTCGTAGTAACATCCCTCTTTCACCTCAACATATTTTAAAGGGCACGGCAAAATCCCGTCTAGGCATGCGGTGGACTGGAATGACTAGTTCACAGCTGAAGTGTGACGTCTCGCGTTTATGCGAGCAATCAATAGTTTTATGGGAGCAGTGGTAGTCTATGTGAATATTATGCTGAGCACAGGTGATAGTTTATGTGCTAGTAGATTCGATCTCAGCGCAACTTCAAGCAGTAGTCCACTCATTAATGCAATTATCATACCATCTATACTATCTAATTCACTACACCGACGCCTCGCCTTCTTTACATCAGACTGGACCGTAACATATTCAGAAGACACTTGTTGGCCTCTACCCGACCCCGGCAGGCTTCCTGCCGACTAACCACACCTTAAACGCCCCCGTGAGTACCTGCAAACCCGAGAATGTTGGGAGGCAAGCCAACGATGTATGAAAACTACCTGATGTCACGTGCCTAAAGGCCACCAGCGAAGGAATGGCTTACGAAGAGCGAAACACGTGCGAAGCACTGGAGACGCCTATAAATTAGGGCGTTTCTATCAAGCTATAGGGACTTGAGAGATTAATCTTACAACACCACCGCCCCTACCTTCGAGTCTACAGCGACTATCCCTCTGACTACCTGCTTCTATCACGCTTCCTACCTTTTGGCTCTGACACCTGAGCCTTTCCTGCAGGCCACAGGCGAAATAGGCCTGGTAGGCTAGGTCTTGCGCACCGGCCGCTGCACAAGCAGAGCACTCTCCTGATACGCGTTCTGGAGCAGGCAATAGCAATTGCGTCCAGGCCGAAGAAGACGAGGATGCCGTGGGTGTGGGAGAATGAAGGGAGGCGCAAGGCCATCTTGCAGCGGTAGCGGATCGAAGAGTGAGCCGGCGCCGCTGAGGTTGATCCTATAATTTTAAGGATGAATGGATGCATGCTAGTGCGGATACGGGCGACTGAAGTAGAAGTAGGAGCATAAGCAGAAGAAAGTGACGGATTCTCTGTTAGGTCAAGTGATAACTAACTCTTTCTCGAAGTCGATCTAGAGTGTCTAGGTTGATTTCATACTTTAAATATAAGCTTTAAGTTCTATATCTATTAATATAGATGGGTATATAAAACGACATGTTATATATTACTAGACTATGATGTACATTACTCCCTATAATATCATGGTCTACTAGATTATATACCTCACACCTTGGACCTACTCCATACCCCTAGGTCAAACCTAACCGTCACACCCAGGCTTTAAGCTATCTAAAGCCAGTATCCCTCATAGAACAGGCTCCATCTTAAGCTTTTTCACCTACTTCCGAGTGAAATGTCTCGGGAGCTTTGTGTTCGCCTACTGACTCTGCAAGGGACCCTCTCTTCTGCAAACCAACCATACCGGCCTTTTTCTGTTGGGGTTCATCGAACAAGGTGGCAAGCTCCTCAAGAGTGGGGCCCTGTGTTTCGGGGAAGCAGAAGTACACTATGACGAAGATGATGGAAACCCAAACACAATAATATATGTAAAACTTCCACCCGATGCTTTCAAGCCCCACGGGGTTGACGTAGTTGCCAAAGATCTGCGCCGTGTACACGACGAGCAGCACAAGTGACCACGCTTTAGCGCGCATGTGGTACGGGCAAATCTCCAACGGGTACATGACAAGAAGATTCATCCAAGCAATGGAGTAGAAGGCCTGGAACAGGAAGATGCAGGCGATGACCATGCGTCCGCCCCCGACAGAGCCCTTCTCGATGTATTGCTGCGATGCGACAGTCCACGCGATGAAGACGATACATACGCCGCCAGAACCGACGAGGAAGAATGTACGGCGCCGGAATCGATTGATGAGAAGTGTGACGCCGATCGAAACAATGTATGACCACAAAGTCGACATACCGTTAACTAGCGTGTTCTGGAAGGTGGTTTTGAGGCCGGTATCCTTTAGGATCTGGGGCAGATAGTTTGACACCAAAAGGTTGCCACTGGACTGCGAAAAGGTTGCGATAGCGATGCAGATGCCGATACGTTTCCAGTTCGGGATAGAGCTGAAAAAGTCGCGCCACGTAAGATTCTTTTCGCGCTCGTACTCGAGTGCCTCCTTGATCTCGGCAAACTCGATGGCGACAAGCTCCGAGTTGGGATCGCCGTCACCGTGCCACTTGAGAAGAGACTTGTATGCTTCATCCTCTTTGCCGTGGGCAATAAGCCAGCGGGGGCTCTCTGGGCTGAATCCTATGAGGACCAGTTGGTAAACAGATGGGGCCATCTGGAGAAGCGTAGGGATCTTCCACTGCCAGTCGTTGTCGAGGTTGGTGACACCGAATGTAATCCAAGCGCCGACCACATATCCCAGATACACAGAGGTATTGTAGAACGTGGTAACCATTGTTCGTTCTTTGGGATGACTGAGCTCGGCAATCAAAACTGGGGCACCAAGTTGGACGGTCGTCACGCCGAATCCCAGCACGATCTTCCCGCCGATAAAAGTATCCAGGTTTGGTGAGAAGTTTTGGATGAGAGCACCGGTGATGATGAACACTCCCCCAATTACAGTCGGCCATCGTCGTCCGATCTTGTCGCCGAGCCAGTTCAGGAAGATCAAGGGAATGACACCGCCGATGCCCGTCGAGGCACCAAAGAAGCCGAGGGCTGAGCCGGTTGGGTGGCCGAACTTCTCTTGCCATCTGTCCAGCAACTGCATGGCATTGGTCATGGACTATTATTATAGGCATTGTTAGAGTTCTGTAGTATTCGGGTGGTTTATCCTTCCACGCTTCCATGCTTCCAGCATACGAGAAAAGGGGGGCATGAAAAACATCGGGAGAAAGGGGAGGGAGAAGGTGGACGTACCCCATCGAAGCCACTCGCGAAACTAGACAACATGGAGGAAGTTAGGAGAAAGTACAGTAAAATGCCATTCTTGCGCTTGTAGAATGGAGGTAGTTTCGCAGTGTCTATGGCAGAACCAATCTGCTTCGTGGTTTTGGCGGCGCCAGGTGCCATCGTGAAGTAAAAGGATGGGTATTAGACAGAGTGTTCTTGAAGCCACCTGGGGTTTGTCCAAGAGGTTTAACTGCATCAAGGCCGGATCGCTGCTCATACTTATATGAGTATATTGGGGCGACCCAGAAACATGGAATCCGGGGAGTTGTGGGATAGGAGTCAAATCCGGGGAATGGATGGTTCAAGCTTGGCTAGTCTAGATTACGGAGAAACCGGCGAAACTATCCCTGACTCGTATTTAGGCTATGAGAATGGTTTCGCCGGCAGGCTCCGCTGGTCACGAGCCCGGCTGGTCACGAGCCCCGCCCTGGGGAATAACTATTTTGATTCGCCAGCCCACCACCGACATCAACTGAACCTCCGAGTTTCTTCCCTCAAAGCTCCGGCCGGGTATTTGTCCCGTGTGTACAAATTTACTCCGTTCATATACTAACAACAACCCGCGTGACGATGGATGATACTCCGGGACGCAAATCGATCAGTGATAGGGCCTGTGATCTATGCCGGAACACCAAGGCCAAGGTACGTGTTGTTTCTCTAGTACATTACATCCAGAATGGGGCATGTTCGAGATTCCCAGCAGGTTCATAAAGCTGACTTTTCATCCTGCATCAAGTGCGATGGTGACAAAGCAAGCTCACGGGAGTGCTCTAATTGCCGAAAACGTGCGGCCAAGTGCACTTTTGACAGGCCTGTCAAGAAGCGAGGTCCACGTACGAGGAGTTACCAGCCATCACCGTCGTCAGAGGGCCCTGGAAGCATCCGCGGGCAGGTCGCCGCGGACCTCAACGACAGCCATGGCCAAGCAACTGGGGTTTTGGTAAATGCCTTCGACACAGCACCCACAGCTGCATCGGCACAGTCCCCGGCCGGATTATCGGTGCCAGCTGGCTCCCCTGATAGTACGCGATCAGGAATAGTGGCTCCAATCTCAGCATACGTCTCCAGGGCGGCTCTTCGTCGAGCTTTTGAGGAGACCTGGACGCGCCTTACCCAGTTAATTTCGACTAGTAGCGGTCAGATGGCAGAAGACCTGATGGAAGAGTGTATTGATCTGTACCTGGCGCATCTGTTCCCCATAACGCCTCTTGTACACGAGGCTTCAATGAGAGCCATATGGACTCGGATTTTCAGAAGCGGCCAGTTCTCTCTGCCGTCAGTGCAGCATGGCCAGTCGCCTGCGTCTCACAACTCGCACTCATCAACTCACACCCATCAACTTTGGGCTTCACACCCTGGAAACAATCCGGACTGGTCCGACGAGCGAGCTCTCACACTATTAACTGCAATGTGCGCCACTGTCAGTGCCCTTCTACCCTGTGATATCTTCCCTCACGGCGAGCTATTAGCCGGCCATTTTCTTGTGGCATCTCGAGAAATGCTCCGCCTGTATCACGACCAAGACATCGAGCGGCCTGAGGCAAGCTCCATGATCACGCGATATTTCCACTCCGTCTGCATACACGCCATGGGAAAAGTCCGTTTGTCGTGGTACATCATGGGTGAAGCAATCAGACTGGCGCAGGAAATGCGACTCTACGATGAGACTTCTCTCGTTGGCCTCGACCCAATCGAGGCACAGTTACGACGCACCGTTTTCTGGCAGTTATACACGGGGGATCGATCTGCGGCCATACTCAACAACCGCCCCTTCTCCCTCCACCATCTAACACTGGACACGCCACTTTCCCTTCAGTACCTTTCAGCTAGTGATACACATCTCATGGACATGACACGAGCAAACAATACTCTTCAATTCACACAATGCCTAAACATAGGCTTTAATCTCAGCACTCGGCTGTTCAACTCTGCTGCAGAGGTCTTGTTGAACTTGCGGTTGCTGGAAGAGTTCTCCGCACGGCTTTCAAGGTCTCCTGACTTAGTCCAGGGTCAGACAGTCAGCATTGAAGACTCAATGCTGAATTTTCGGAGCGTCCTAGACGACATACCAACCTGGCTCGAGCGTCCCTGGCAGGCCGAGCTCGTGCTACATGACGAGGCTGCCACCATGCACCAGCGGAACTGTCTCTGGACGCAGCATGTAAACCTGAAAGTCACGTTCCATTGCCTCCGGCTGATCATCTTGCAAAAGGGGGTGGAATTAGGTTTTGCTGGTCTTCTCGGCTTCAGCGAAGACTCGCGTTTTTTGGCTATGCAGAAGACAGACATCGCCCGAGACATGTTAAGATGTATCCAAGGCGCGCCATTTCAGGCACTGCAAATCAATGGAGAGCCGTGTGTGGAGAAGATCCGCCAGGTTGGCGCGAGCTTGCTTCAGATCTCGCAGAGTATGGAGCCTCAT
Organism: Neonectria sp. DH2; assembly: GCA_003934905.1. NCBI lineage: Eukaryota > Fungi > Ascomycota > Sordariomycetes > Hypocreales > Nectriaceae > Neonectria > Neonectria sp. DH2. Next base: position 17,343 of record RQWH01000032.1, on the reverse strand, counting down.
GTGGCGCCGAGGGCGAAGGCTGATTTCCAAGTCTTATTCGACATATTGACGAGGCTCGATTCAAAGGCGTCGGATGAGCTTTGCCAGGGTGTGTCATGACCCCACTCAGCTCCGGTCATTACTTAGTAATTTCACCGTGAACCTCAACCCCGGAGGAACAGATCCACCTAAAGCGAAACTCGCCTCTACCCTCCGGCGAAACACAGTAGCCTAACGGTAGCATGATTCGGTCAGCGATATCATAGCTCTGAGTCGTGCGGGGCTCAGCGGAGCTTGGCAGTTCGTAGCCGATGACTTGAAACCTGGGGGTAACCTTGACAAGAAATGGCCAGCTTGAAAATATCCTAAAAGAGACCTCCCCTTCATTATCTATTTCTTAAAGTCTCCTCACTCACGCCCTTCTCTTGATCCACTGCTCTACTGCAACACTGATTTCGACTCCTTCTTAAGATGTCTCCATCTCAGTTACTTGAACACAGCGGCGACGATGGAAGGACAAATTTGTCGGCTGTGTACCATAACCCAATAATCCCGGGCTTCGCGCCAGATCCATCCGTCGTTCTGGTGGATGGCACATTCTATCTCGTCACATCATCTTTCCACATCTTTCCCGGCATTCCAATCTATGCTTCGAAAGATCTCAGGAAATGGACACACATAGGTACGTGAGTCTAGACACTAGTCCTCGCTGGGGACTGATGTCCTTGTTCGCGTAAAAGAATACGGACTCATGAGACCTAAGGAAACGCGATTACACGCAAAAGTCAAGTCGACCTCACCTTGACACTCACCAAAGCCGTGCCCCTCGACGATGGCCACACCATGATTGGTGCCGGCGGCCTCTTCGCTCCAACTATCCGGTATCACGCCGGCACCTTCTTCATCATTTGCACCAATGTAGCTTGTGAAGGTTCGGACTTCGAGGCGTCCAACTTCTACATCACAACGACCGATATTCGATCCGGCAAATGGAGCGACCCAATCCCGGTCGACCTCTACGGCATCGATCCCAGTCTCTTCATCGACACAGACGGCAGAGCTTATGTCCAGGGTTCATGGCGATTCGATCGTGAACAGCAGCCAACCAGCACCATCAAGCAGTGGGAGATCGACCTGGCCACCGGGCGACGGATTGGAGAGATCAAGGAGATATGGCCGGGACACTCGCGCATTTACACCGAGGGACCACACATTTATAAGAAGGACGACTGGTACTACCTTCTGGTTGCGGAAGGCGGGACTTTTGAACATCACCATCTGTCAATTGCTCGAGCCCGCGGCATCTGGGGTCCATATGAGTCGTGTCCGGACAACCCGATTCTCACGGGCGAGGGCAAGGATGAGTTGGTACAAGATGTGGGACACGGCGAGTTGTTCCAGGATGCCGACGGACTATGGTGGGCGACTGTGCTTGGTGTTCGAAAATACGGCGATGGCACCCGGTATCCCCTAGGTCGAGAGTCTTTCCTAACCCCAGTAGAGTGGCGCGAAGGTCAGTGGCCGGTGCTGCAGCACCCGCAGCTGAAGTTCAAGCGCATGCTGCCGGCACCGCCAGTGAAGTGCTCTGGTTTCACTCAGGCTCCCCGGGTAGTCGACTGCTACATCCGTAGCCCCGTACCGGAGAACTATAAGTGGTCGAGTGATGGCCAGACGGTGCGCCTCCGTGCCAACTCAGCCGATCTGACAGTTCCAGTCGGCACGGCAACGTTCACTGGACAGCGGCAGCGACAGCTTGAGGGAGCTGTAGTGACTGCGACCTTGTCTGTCAAAGAGGTAAGATCAGACAGGTCACTACGCGCCGGCCTAGCCGTGTACAAGGACGACTTTCGACACGCAGCCATTAGCTTTGACTCGGCGTCATCATCTGCAGTGGTGAGTGTGCGCAACAATTCGCCAATCGATACGACTGTGGCCTCGGCGGCTATCAGGCCAGATGCTGAAGCCTTAGCATTCAGACTCTCAGCCGGCGCCGGAGTGTACGAGTTCGCGTACCGGGTGCAAACATCCACTGGCAAAAGCGAATGGATGGTGTTGGGTGAAGTAGATACGGCAGAGATGACAGCAAGGGACTTCACGGGCACAATACTGGGCATATATGCGACTTCTCATAGGAGTGGTGGTGGTGAGGAGAGTGATGGATCGTGGGTGACGTTCACCGAGTATGAGATAGACCCATGAAAAGACCATTATTGACATCAAGCATACACGATATCAATATAGAGTCTGGAACTTCGATGCATGTATACTACAGTCCCAAAACTTGACTCTCATTATTGTCTCGTTGAATGGAATGGCATCAAGGACCTGAGTGCCGTGACCTTTCTTGGGGCGGTTAAGACGTGCGTGTCATTTTGGTCTAATCAGACAGCGCCCAATCAAACGCTGACGGCTATAGCGCCAGCCTTGACAAGAAAAGAGGGAACAACAGCAAGTTCTTAGGGTAACAATGCGGGAGTTCAAGGACCAGTGCATGTATTCACCCCATGTATGATATGTACTGACAGTTGCACGTTGAACAACAAATTGGTTCAGCTTTTCAACATCACGGATCCTATCAGAACCTCTCCATGGAGAGATGTGGAGTGATCGTGCGTAGCCTTGGAGAATTAATCTTCCAACAATTGCCTTGCGTGAACTAGCACCGCCGAGTCGTGCTGGAGATGGTAATCTCGGAACGGTGTTTTATACCAAACGGGAAGCTAGGAGCATAACAAAGGTGAGGAAATTAAATAGTATACAATTGTCCACGGAATGCTATTTGGAGGAGGGGGACGTAAAGTGCATGTTATGGCCGTGTGCTCACTGGTATCATTGCGAGCCACTTCTCCGTCTGCCCGCCTACCCAACCATTCTATTCCTCGGGGTTTTATCTTCACATGCCATCCACATGAGCTGGTTACAACTCAGCCTGGGGAATAAAGTTAACAAGGTAGGATAGAAAAGGAATAGGATGAACCATACCGCTCCTGCCCCATGAGCCGGTCAATCAATCTCCTACAAAGGAGTGATGATGATGAGAACCGTGAGAGTGAACGGATCCATGTTTTGGTGATATGAGGAGAGTTTGTTTAATCTTATTCGTAACCCTAAGGAAAATTGAATTCTGGCCTTGGTTGACGTGGAACCTGGTGAAAAAAGGGGTTGAATACAAATGGAGCCTCCTTGTATAATTCCATTCACGCTCTTATAGATGACCTCACGCCATCACTTGCGACGACTGATCTACGTCATGATGCTCTTGCAATCATAGAAACCGACTTCTTTGATCTGGCTGTGCGGTTTTCTTCTCCCTCGTCTTACGTTCTCGTCATTATCTTGCACTTTTGACGCCCAGCGTCCGACACCTTCACCCATGTGGAATAGTCTGACTGTGCGATATTTTTCCTATTTGTCTTACGGTTTTGCTACGAATTTCTTGTACCAACGACGACCAATACCTTATCGACATGCATTAGCTTGACCATATGGTCTTTTATCAGTTGTCTCTCGCCTTCCTTGATTAACTCAGTTCGCATGGCCACTCCTGACAGCGGTTGGACAGTTGATGGAGTGGAAATTTTTAATCAACTGAATGTGCCTACCTACCTTGTTCGCCGCTCAAAAAGATTGGCTGATTCTTTGAGAGTCCATGACCGGTCGGCCGTCCAAGATGCAGACCACCTTAAGAAGGGTGAACGTTGAGGGCGAACTAATCGACTTCGTGTAGCCCGCCCTACAACGCAAGGCGAACGTGCGGAAGGCCTAGCTAAAATTGGGGTAAATGGTAGTATAAACAGGGGTATTAATACATTTCGCACCCGCCAATGCAATGTGCAGATGACAACTATCTTTGGATTGTGATAGTCGTGTAACCGCTGTAGATACGTACGCTAGCTCCGCACAATCTTGTCCCTTCTGCCCAAAATCAGCTGGTATCGTGAACAGGCTTCATTCTTCTCTTGCATCAACCATCAAACACTTGACCATCGAACACTCGAACATCAAACCAAAAGCACCACAAGCACTACATAACCGCATTACTACTCCCGCGTGTCAAGATGTCAACTACCTCACTTGATTCCGCAACCTTTGCCCTCGCAGCCTCTTTTCTCCTAGCCGGTTATCTCACTTTCGCTTGCTGGACACCTCCGAACCCTAACCCTTCAAGCCCCAGCGCTGACCTCCCACAGGATAGCGTTGGAATCGGTTCCGGAGCCATTCAAGTCAGGCGCCTGATCACTCTATCCCTCTGGACCTTGCACATCATCCTCACCGTCTTTTACCCCTCTCCTCCCGCCATGCTCTGCCCTAAACCGGACAATTTGTCAAGCTCCCTATTCACGTGGTCAACTTACACCACTGTTGCGTTGGTAACCATCGCAACGGCAGCACCGATTAGATTACTTGCCTTTAGGCATTTAGGACAGAATTTCACCTTCAGACTGGCCAAGCCGAACGCGTTGGTGACAAACGGGTTGTATGCCTATGTGCAGCATCCGAGCTACCCAACTAATTGGCTAGTTCTGGCAGCAAATGTCGCGTTGCTGTTAAGGCTAGATGGTGTCTTGGGGTGCGTATTGCCGAGCTCGGTGGTGATATGGGGAATGGGGACTGGAGGAGTCGGGGTGTGGCCGGCGCTGATGATTGGGCTGGAGGTTTTAGGACTCTTGGGGGTATGGGTCAGGGTCAAGGATGAGGAGGCCATGTTAAAGAGAGAGGTCGGGAAAGAGTGGGAGGAGTATCATCAGAGGACGAAAAGGTTCATTCCAGGGGTATTCTAGTCACATAAGCAGACGACAGGTCATGTTAAGGTGGGATGCGGGTGTAGTATGGCGTTGTGATGAGAATAGATACAGAGTACTCTGGTATAGATCATGTTAAGCTTAGATGCAGCATTGTGCAGAGGTCTTTGCCAACAAAAGCTTGCATCGAGGCTGTATTAGACTTGATAGCAAGACATGCGAACCGTCTCCTAAGGCTCAATTTACCCCTTGGCATTGACAGCTAAGACTGTAGTGCTGGCTGCCTTAACAGATGTCTCACAGTTGCGTCATTTGCCTTGAAATTAGAACCGGCGGTGAGACTATCAGATGCACAGACAGAGTTTTCCGTCTGTCAGGCGTGAGCAAGCAATTCGTGGCGCCGACATTGAACCCCTCCCGGACCTTCCGTGCCATGTTTTCCGCTCTAAAGTTGAAACACGCAGTTGTGATGTCGTGCACTATTAATCTATACTAGCACCGCTATACACTAATGATTATCACCCTCTCAAGGTCGCCGGTAAGCCCATCCCAGACGCGTAGCCTCAAATCATGAAAGTTCCGTGCCAGGAATGCAACGTGGCTATCCTCGCCAAATGCGAGCGCGACCACCCCGGGCAACTGTGTGACTCTGCCGTCAGTGTCAATTTCCCACAAGCGTGTGCCTGTGGAAGTGTCCCACATGGTGACTATACCGTCGCTATCCGCTAATGCAAGTAACCCCGGAGGACCGAAAGCCGCAGTCACGCGAGATACATAGCCGGGATTATCAAGCGATGATCCAGAATCGTCAAACCATGATTCAGTATCATCAAGCGATTATCCAGTATCGCCAGGGGGGTGGATGAGCTGCCCTGTAGCCATGTCCCGCAATGTCGTAGGTTCGAATCCCCACAAAGCGACCAGCTGGGTTGACCCGAAAACAAATTGCACATCTTCGTCATACGATTTGTTCTGAATGGTATAGATAGTAGCACAGGTGATCATGCTGATGAAGTCAAGGTTCCCAGTCGACGTCTCTGCCGCGGGTTGCTTGTCGCGGCCTGGAAGCAGCCTAAGCATCGACTGGTGCTTGTCTTCAGTATGGTCCAAGTCCGTCATAGTAAGCCATATCTTGAGGGTATAGCCCTCAAACACTGAAGCCAGTTGGTTATCTTCGCCAAAATAGACTGCCGCGAGCTGTTTTGGGCGATCCTGAAGTCGTACTTCAATGTCATCCTTTTGAACGTTCCACACCAAGATGCCATTCTCCATAGCCAAGGCGAGGAGATTGCTGTCCGGTGCCTACGCTACGTGCCGGACATCCCCAAAACGGAGGCTCAAGCTGATTCTCCTCCATCTCGGGGAACCCTGCAAGTTACAAACCCGTGAAAGGATTGTGAATCGACACACAGTCATTCCAATCCCGGATAATATGTGGTGGCATGGACGTTGGACTTGAAGAAGGTGACTGGGCAGAAATAGAATGACCAAGTGCTGTCGAACTGAAGAAGGAAGACCCTCCACGCCCAGACCGATTTGAAGTACGCGTGTTGGGGTCATCCTGGTACCACCATTTCCCATTACTGAGACGACTTGCCCAGCATGTCGAAGGTCTTTGACGCTTGGTTGACATCCCACAGGCTTCAATTAATGGGCGGATAAGGCACTACCTCTTCCACAAACTCAGTTGACAATCTATGTGCAAAGGTAGCATCTGGCTACCCTGGAGGCATACAAATCAACTCTTGTTGTATAGTGTGCAAAGTCGGCCCAGTCTCCCTCGGTCCATTTTGATCGCGGCGTGGTGGATAAACGAGTTTGTATCTACACAGGACTCTAAGGCGGGCGATACCGTCAGCGTCGGATTTTAGGGCAACAAATTGTCCGTAATCGTGGATCGGTCGGCGATGTGGTTGAAGGTCCACGTCCTAGAGTTTGTGGTTTTCCGTCGGGGGTTAGATGATTTGACAGGGTTCGGGGGCCGCCTTCTAGCTTGTCTATTTCTTGATGTCTAAACAACATGCATCTCTTGAACGCGAGCGACACGGTGAAAAGGATCAGGTTAGTATCAATTTCTATGAACCTCGGAAGGGGCAGCACCCGGAACCGGGGTATTTCCGGAAAGGGACGTTCGAGCTGTATCTATTCTTCCATGCCTCGCCTCATGACGGGTCACAAATTTACCGATACTTCCATGGGGTTGCGTGATCCTGTCAGGTCGTCAGATGCTTGCAGACACCTAGATCAATCGTGCTACTTGGAGGCTTGCAAGAGGCTGTGGTCTACCGTAAACTTCGACACTAATCTAGTTATCTGCTCGCTTAGCCGGAAGTGGCTTGGCCTAGTCTAACTCGGCGGGAACACCCAGCCTGACGATCACACTAATTACCACCCCGCCAAGTTAGCTCCTAATCCCTCTGCGGCGGCGAAGGATGGAGGGAATGGCCGGCCGACGTGGAATAGTCATCCATCCCACGTTGGTCTAGCGACTTTGGTGTTTCAGCAGCTGGCTGATAAGGACTCAGTCCCCATCTGCAAGACACTGTACTTTTGCCACTGGATGCCAAAAAGGCTGTCTCTGGAAAGAATTTGACAGGTACTTAAAAATGAACGCTGAACCTGGCTGCTACTGTGCCTGTACCTCCCTCAGGTTTTAGTTGACGCTCTGGCCGCTAAATACTGTGTCCAACTGTCGCTTGATCCACTTGCATTTGTTTACCCACTTATCTTTCCCGGTTTGCCGGTTTGATACGGAGTACTCTCCCACTGTTAATGGACCGGGGGGGAATCAAGTCGTTACATGGGCCGATAACCCTATAGCTAACCCCTTGGGTGTATCTCACACCGCTCTCTAATCCCGAACCGCTCTAGCAAGATCAAGGTACCTAACAGTCCCATCCCAGGCCCGGCCCAAGGCATTGGATCTCCATGGGGCGGCTCATGTGCTAGGAATAAATGGCAGCCATGTTGGGAGACGCGGGGGGAGGGGACAAGGGGACTCATCCCGAGGGAACGGTTGATGGTTCACTTCCAAATTCCCGGAATCCCACACTTTGTTTCTCCATCTCCATTCCGCCCTTTGCTGCCCGACCCGACCCAATCCGGCGGGACAGACCAGCTCAACCGCGTGCGTCCGTCCATACCTAAGTTTCCGCATCACCACCGACGGCGCAAGCAGCTTGAGTTTGGGGTCAGTCAGCAGTCTTTGGCGCAGCCTGGTGTTGAATTTAGCGCCTCTTTAGTCTGCTTGTCGCCTTGCCGCCTGGCGATGATCTTACCGAGTCGAGCTCCTTTAGGACCCATTTTCTCGTCCTCCATTTTTTTCATTCTTTTCTCTGTGTCCCAACCTTCTCCCATCACCACCCACTGACTGGCCTTGACGTGCGATTCTCTCCCAGACAACCTAACCACCCATTCATTCATTCATTCATTCATTCATTCATTGCTTCGCGATTGGCCTCCTGTTCTGCTCTGGAGACCTCAAGTCGGCCGCCCCATGGCATCGCATAATCATCGGGACTAAGTTCCGGACCGCGAGTGATATCAATCCAGGCGCCCACATTTGCGCCCCTGCCAATCGCCATGGCATCCAACTCGCCGGATTTTACCCAGCGACAGCTTGGCGATTTCGAATTCACCTTCGAGTCTATAGTTGACGCAAGAAACTTGGTCGTTGAGCACTTGGCCGTTGATGTATGCGCACTCACTCCTTCAACCCCCGCTTCGTCCGCTTTGTCCGCTAATGCTAGCCTGTCTGTCAGCCCACCGCGGATGATAGGTTCGTTTAACCCCGGACCCAGAAACTTGGTGGGTAGACTAAACCCCAGCAGGGACTCCGAGACCTTGGAGAGCAGCGTTGAGGATTACCCCGAGGAATTTGGCCGGACCTATCATGCATACAAAGAAGGATGTAAGGCTTGGGTGCTTTTGTCTTCATCGATTCTGCCGCTGACAGAGATTGGCTGCAGCATACGCCTTCCCAAACGATGTTTCCGAGCAGGATCGTCTAGAGTACCAGAATGGGATCATCATGATCAAGTTACTTGAAGGGAAGCTCCATCTCGCCCCTTTTTCCAAGCAAAATCCTCCAAAGCGAGTTCTTGACGTGGCGACGGGGACTGGTGACTGGGTTATCGAAATGGGTGACGAGTATCCAACGGCGTATGTCGAAGGCATAGACTTGTCACCTATCCAGCCCCCAACACTCCCGCCCAACGTGCGATTTTTCGTTCAAGACGCGTGCGTCACGCCCCACCACGCCTCCTCCGTGAGAAGTAGCAGCATTGACACTCCCTCCAGGTCCGAACCGTGGAGTTGCGGCGAGTCTTTCGACTACATCCACACACGGTCGACATTGGGCAGCTTCTCGGATTTCAAGAACGAGGTGGTACAGCAAGCGTTTGATAGTCTAGAGCCTGGGGGTTGGTTTGAAAGCCTCGATCTGATGGCGATGTGGTATTCTGATGACGGTACCTTGGATCCGGATGGAGCACTTGTACGCTGGGCAAGGAACTTGAACTTGAGCAGCGAGATGATGAATAGGCCGTTGTCGGTAGCACACAAGTTGAAAGAATGGTATGAGGAGATTGGGTTTGTAGACGTGCAGGAGCGGGTGTACAAGATCCCATCCAATGGGTGGCCGGCAGATCCATACTGGAAGGAGATTGGGAAGCTTTGGAAGTGGAATCTGGTGGAAGGGTTGAGTGGTTTTAGCCTCGGGCTATTCAGCAGGGTGTTTGGATGGACTGAGGAGGAGATCCAGGTAAGCATCGTTAGCCAACAGCGATCGGATGAATTGAGTGATATGCTTATGAACTCTAGATGTCATTAGTCGACGTCCGGCGAGAGATACAGGATACCAGGATCCACGCGTACGAACCCATCTACGTTGTTTGGGGTCGCAAGCCTTTCCCCGAGGAACGATGAGGGTTGGGGCACTAATTTGGCAACGAATACTCACGTCAGGGACGCCGAAGAAGGCCTCGAACTTTGTTCGTCTCCTGGTAGGTGACATCGCTTGCTCGGCCATGGATTCATCAAGTTAGCGATGAGAGAGGCGGAGAGGACAATACCTAGTAAGTGAGGGAGGCGGTGGGGGAAGCAGAGCAAAGAACAGAAATACCCAGAACGAAAGCAATGGAGAGGAGTAGCCGAGTGGATGGTTCGGTACAGGAAGGTTAAGGCCGACGCAGGGAGGAACCTCTTCCCATCGAGGTGCTTGAACAAGTTTTCTTAGCATCCGGGCTCTTGCATGACGCCCGAGAGTTTGCATTTTGGGTCAGCGGCGCAGGGGTCAAACTAGAGTTCCAATCGAGATGCTAGGTATATGATATGATACGGTCTGAATGCCCACAGTCCAGAAAGTCCGAGCCAATGAGGTGCCGTTGAATATAGAACCATCCCTTAGCCTCCAGACTACTCCATTTTCGCTCAAGAGGGCATGATGAAGAGGGGTTTGTGGTGACCCACAGTCTTGTCGAACACGTTCAATGCAGTGCCAACGCATACTCACAGTTGGAGGGCCAGGGATAACGATAGGGACGAACTCCTCTTCATGACCTCCGTGACCGTTGTATTGCTTACACGTCAACTTTCACACGTAACCTTCAACTCCGAGCTCGGCATTTGGCTCTCTGTAAGACATGGATAACGAGATCCATGTCGTTACCGAGCTCCTTCACCGTCTGCTTCTCGGGCAAGTTCACAGGCTTCGCCGTCGTGGAGCTACCATACCGGCCATGCCCGGCCCGGCCCCTCGTGCATGACCCAAGACTAGCCCCGATGAACGCCATAGGAGTTAGTGCCCGAGGTTCTAGAAAGGACGGCTAAGCAGCACCACAGATACAGAGTCGAATGTGGGTCGTCTCGTATGACGTGTACCGCTCCCTTGGGTATGACAGACGGCAGACTTAGCGTCCTTAGAAGTGTATATTGATTGGCGTATGGCATGGAGACAATCTGAGAGGTCATATACTCAAGGATTACTTCGCGTCCCTAGATCTTGGCCACCACAGCCCACATAGTGCCCGCCTAAATCCTCTACCAAGAGCCCGGACCAAAGCCCGAGGCCCTGTATTGCTTGCCGGTAACCCGGAACTGAAGCTACCCGAAGACGTAGTTGGTTCGTTGTGTTCCTTGTCGAGCGGCTTGGGAGCTCCATGCGCCATCCAATCCAACTGACGGGTATTGTATGCAGCCCCAGGGTGGTAGCGGGGGGCGCCGAGTGTCCACACAACGTTGCCACTCAGGATGTACTGGACCGCTTCAACAAAGATGCGCAGGTCGCGAGAGAGGTCGGCTCGGGCCTTGGTTGCGCGCACGGTCTCGACGTACTGCGCGGCTTTCTCCTGGATCATCTGTCGGCAGAGCTGCTTGGCTTCATCCTTGTTGATGGACTGTTCACGCATCATGACCCACAACGCATTGCACACGTGAGCCTCGCCTGCTGCGTTGGCTGCCTCCAACTCCTTATCGAACGAGTAAAGGTCGTTGGTTAAGCCCAGGGCAACCCACGCTGGGCGGCAGAGCTGCGACCGAAGGTCATGCTCATGTTCCGGGATGCTGAGTCCCATGGCGAAGATCGCGACGCCGGTTAAATACCTTGCGTGGTCATAATGAGCGCTGCCGCTTTCAAAAATCAGGGAGGAGGCTGGCTTACATCTTTCCTACGTCGAGGATGCGATATTCCAAGTACTCCTCCAAAGTGTCGAACTGCGTGTGGTTGAGGCGGCCAGCTCCCTTATCAAACCATTCTGCCCACAGGGCCAACGCCGCTGATGCTGGTCCTGGATCCATAGCAAGTACAAGCTGTGTCATTTTGGACATCATAAACTTTCGACCAGTGCCCCTTCTGGTTTTCACAAGGCCGTTTGCAGCCCCTTCTCGACATGCCTCCAGCGCTTCATCATTCTGCTCGTCTCCCTGTATACATTTGGACATCAGTCCCAAAATCCTAGTGTGAGGGGGAATAGGGGGAAATTCATCGAACCTTCGCTTTATCGACTTCTTCAACGACATCATCGTGTAGAAAGATGAATTCGTTAAAATACGCTAGCACCTCCATCCTCTCCGGGAAAGTTTCTGGGAAAGCAACCGATAAGAAGTTGAACTTGGGCCCGAGGCTCGCCTTCTTAAACCCAAGGGGGCAACATGCTCTCTCCAGTCCTCTTGCGCCCTGATGGCGCCCAAGTCTTCCGGCTCCTGGCTTTGGTGGATGCGGAGAGGTATGTTATCGCAAAGCCCTGCGGTGTCATAAGTTGATGGATCTACAACGGTAGAATATCGGTACTCCATGTTTATAGCTTCCAAAGCGGAAAGATCGATTATAAAGGAGAAATACTAGAGTAGAAGGATAGGTAAGAAGAGACTGAATGTGCGAGTATCACAGATGGTATTCACTCCGGGCTTCTGAGTTGGGAACCTTTATATCTCCGTCACGGCGACGCTAGACCATCTCAACGACCTCTGACTTCCCTTTTCCACTCCTCCCTACCCCCTTCCTCGAGACCGCTCTTTGGGATCCCTCTATCTTGCCGCGCATGCCGCGTGGCCAAGTGTCAAGTCCGAGGTCTGATCTCTCGGCGACAGGACTTCGCCTCTTAATCCCACTCGTCCGATTGGTGATGGTGCTTCGTTGAGGCCCAGTTCGCCGACATATCCTCCAACTCACACTCCTGGCAAATCATAGGGCAGCAAGTGTCCGACCAGTAGTGTTCCTTTCATGCGACTGGGGCTGCTGGCTGCATCTGCAAGGGAGATGATCATTGCTGAATTAGCGGTATGACAACAACGCTGGCTTGAAGTAGTTGCATATCTAGGGCACCTCCGGTGCTCCGCCTGTAGCCATGGGCTCATTGATAAGCGGCCGCCAAACTGACCCATTTCCTCACAAATACGGGCATTATTCCTCTCTTTCTCTTCATCGCCCAACTGGTTGTCATCACCTTTTGTTTTCAACCTGGCCAACATGGCGAACGACTTATTCTCCAGGTCGAATCTTTCGACTCTTAACACCAAATCTTCTGCTCTTCTAGACATTCTTCTCGCCAACTGGGGAACCGTTCTCTTGGGCAGTCTCGTGTCGTTCCTCCTCTATGGTGTCTTCTTAGCCATCTACCGGCTTTGTTTCTCGCCCATTGCGGGGTTTCCTGGATCCAAGATTGCCGCTGCCACCGCCTGGTATGAGTTCTACTACGACGTAGTCCAGCGTGGAAGGTACTTCTTCAAGATTGCGGAGATGCATGATAAATACGGTGAACTGAAATCGTCCAAACTCCAAAGAACACGGGCTAATCGATCTGATAGGCCCGATTATCCGAATAAATCCTTGGGAACTCTCGGTTCGCGACCCCAGTTTCCATAGCACTCTTTACGTCGCTGGTTCCGTCCGACGAAGTCAGATCTTCCCCCGGTCGAGAGCTGGCATTGGAATTGACGGTAAGTGCTATCGCGAAGATTACAGCTGGAATCATAAGTGTGCTGACTGGTGCGGTCCAGGCTCGCACCCCGTGTCTGAAGACCATGACCTCCATCGGATCAGAAGAAAGCCTTTGGATCCGTTCTTTTCACGGCGTCAAGTCCAGAATTATGAATCCATGATTAACGAGGAACTCGACTTGCTTGACGATCGACTTCGTGCCCTACGAGGCACTGACACGATCGTCAACATGGAGCATGTGTACGCCTCGGTATCAGGCGACGTCATTGGAAGGATTTCTGTTATGGAACCACCCTATTTTATCCGGGACCCTGATTTCTCTCCTCAATGGTAACTCAAATTCGTCTCCTGTACTTGCCAGATGGTGTACTGAAATTTGTCCTCGAGGCATGATATACTTTACAGATTCTTCGCCCAAATTACCCTATACACGCACTTCACATTCCTGATGGGGTATTTGACTTTCCTCTATCCTCGCAACACTTCAGCTAATATTGAACAGCTGGCTTCGCCTGGTCCCTCGATCCGTCCTCCTGACACTAATTCCTGGAGCGGAAGGCTTTAAATCTTTCACTGACGTAAGTATGCAACATGATTCTTTTTAGTTTCATAACACCGCTGCCCACAATGATGAAATGCTCAAGAAATACGCTCTTTGCTGATGAAATTGACCGCAGCTTATCGTCAATCATATTGATGAGGCAAAGAGGCATCGTCTCGATGGCAAGATGGACAACGGCGGACAGAAAACTCTGATTGAGCACCTTCTCGACAGTGATATGCCCGAGTCAGAGAAGACAACAGCACGGTTGACTGGGGAATTCATTGCCATCCTGTCCGGTGGAACCATGACCACCTCCCGCGCGTTGTCTACCATTACCTACTTCGTTGTTGCAGACTCCCGTATTGAAGCGCGGCTCCGAGAGTCGCTGGCAGAAGCCATGGCAAGCTACCCGGACAAAATGCCAAAATGGGCGGAGCTCGAAAAGATCCCCTACCTTGCCGCCTGTGTTAAGGAGGGGCTGCGGTAAACATCTAATACTCTTGTCGGGTATGGCCTGTCAGACTAACTTTGCGGTGTTCTAGGATGAGCCACGGCTCCATGCGACGGGTTCCACGGTGTGCACCGGACGTAGAACTCCAATACAAGGAGTGGACAATCCCTAAAGGCGTAGGTCTTCCTCTGTTTACCACGATTCATTAGATAAACCACTGACAATCTGTCTTCAACTTAGACGCCGGTAGGTATGTCTGCATACATGATGCACACCGATGCCGAGGTGTTCCCTGAACCCTTCAAGTTCATACCCGAGCGCTGGCTCGGTAATTACAGCCCGTCGATGAACCGAAGCTATATCCCATTCTCCAAAGGCTCTCGGAACTGCTTGGGAATGAAGTGAGTGGCAATAAAATGCAGTCATCTCCCAGCAGAATCTACATGAACTGATAACTCCTCTTTAAGCTTCGCATATGCCGAGCTTTACCTTACTCTTGCGGTGGTGTTCCGCCCCGACGGACCTAATATGTCTCTTTACGAGACCGACGATTCGGACGTTATTCCAATCCACGACTTCTTTTTGGCCGTGCCAAAGCTAGATACGAAGGGCATGAGGGTCAAGTTTCATTAAGCAACATCATGCCGGATTTATTTGGACCGAGGATAGCTTGCCCTGTTTGCAGGTAAAGGACCTCCTAATCTTCCTAATTTGTCTGGGTAGCTTCTGGTCTTTCAAAAGCTCTCGGGTAGGAAACTCCAGAGGAGAAATCGTTTACCCCTAAGAATTTGATTTCAAGGTTTAGGAGCCTATCCTCCGCGACTTCATACTTTTTACGCGATTCATAGGATATTTACTCTACTGAAAATCCCAATTAACCCTTCGAAGCAGCTTTTCTATGTTGGTGCAAGCTTGTCCCAGGTTCTGCGTCGCGTGGATGCAGTTTGATGAGATGATGAGGTCGTAAGACTGCAATATATTCGCCGATGACGTCTTCTCAATATTGAGAACCCTAAACTCCATGTTGTATTGCCGCTTCTGGTGGTCGTATAGCGCGCCAAACTTCATGCTGGCGCTTGCCACGAGCGCGATAGAAACATTGGTGAATGTGCAAGTGAAGTCGATATTAGATGCCAAAATCTGATCATCTATTGCATAGCGTTCCGCGGTGCTACGCCGGCGCCCGCCCCAATTTCGAGAACTCGAAGTATTTTCGCACCACGAGTCTGCAATAAGACTCGGTGGAGGAACTTACCGAGCATTTTGTTCCCACTCGCAAATATAGGGGAGCTAACGTACACGTCTTCCAGAAGCTTAACGGAGGCTGTATCCCGGAAGAGCAACTTCAGTGGATCGGCTTGACCGGAGAGGCAGTCTGCAAGGTGAGAGCCGGTGACCCTAAGCAGTTGATGGTCTGGTCAGTTGTTCGGACACTTATTCAGGCGTTCGCCATAGATGTCCACTGAAGATCCGAACTGAGGTAGAGGCTCCGCTGTCCGGGAGCGGATGGACTGGCCCTCGTGGAGAGAGAACAGGCCTGCGCCTTGCAGTGAAGAATGGCAATTCCTAGACCATGCCGCCCAAGATCAATGAACGAGAGATCCAGGTGGACTCCTTTATTAGTCACATGGTTAGACTATTTTAAGGTATCAATGGTTTTCCATAAAATCTGAGAGTTTTTGAATAATTTGGGGGTGATGGCTAAAAGTCCACCGCTGCTGTTGGGATATCTCAATGTAAAGAGACTTTGGTCCTCTCAGGCTCGCATGATTTCTCCCCAGAGTCTGATGAAAGCCCTTGACACCTCTCCTTAGATCAAAGGCATAGATGCCAAATGTGCCCATCGAACAATAAGCGCGATCTGTCATGCTCCTGGTGGCGGCCCACCCGCTCTCGTGTAGCGCCTGCGTCTTTCATCGCCGGGCTAAAAACAATGCCCCTTTCTATACCAGCGCGAGTCTGCTCAACTCCTCGCTACCGAAATCAGCAAGAAGATGCTTAGCTTCTTGTTGAAGCCGGATGAGGACCCACAGACGTCGTGCTCGTTGTCCTAGCTGGGTATGGATTACCTCGTAGCAACTGGGATGAGGCAGTGGTCGTAATAGTATTCACATTTGACATTGGTGTGCTTCAAATGATGGGAATGGGCACTCTTAATGGCTTTGGAGAGCAGTATGAAGGGTATATTGAAGGTATGCCATAACTAGTAGTGAGAAGGCAGATCATGTAAATGCAGTAGGGGTAGACTAGTTTGTCTTCGAGCCATCACTTATGAATAAACTACGTGAATCTTAAACTTTCCGCCATCCTGTGACACCAGCTTGACCTTGATCCCCCATCCAGGGACATCATACGAGTTCACCTTACCGTCTAGCGACAAGGTTGCATCATTCAGCTCGCCGTTTGTGCCACCACATCCGCCCGTCGAAGGATTCGCATCTAAAACGCGCAGGGGGCCTTCACCTGTTGCTATCGTTGTATCGACCGTGTACAGTAGAACACCTGGTGCACAAACGTTGCCGTCCAACCCCTTAGCAACACGTGCTTCTGCTACCACGGCTGTCGTCTCATTGACTGCGATGACAACGGCCTTGGTGCCGCCGGTAACCTCAAGCGGCGTAAGGGTGTGCTCGCTGGTTCCATGCTCCCGGACACAGTTGACGTTCTCATCAGACAGCCAACCCAGACGCCACTTGTCCCAGGCGAAGAAATCCGGAGCAGGACCACTGATATCGCCCATAGCGCTCCAGCCACCGACATAATAGCGAGTATCCAAGCCGTTGGCATACGGGTAGTAGTCGGGCAAACACATGGCATGCCCCGTCTCGTGGTTCAGCGCCTTGAAGCCCCAGGTTTGGAAGGGGTCTGTGCCAAAGGTAACGGTTTTCCTGGCCACATAGGCGCCCTCTCGTGTGCTTGCGCGCCCATGGAATGCCATGGAGCGCGTCATATAGGAACCCGCGGAGCGCGTTGGCACGACATAGAGAACCTCGGTCTCTGGCGGTGGGGGTCGGGTACCGTTCGCTGTGTATGCTTGCAGCGCGTCCTGGATGTATACTTGGTGCTCCTCATAAGAAAGTCCACTGTCCCAGTGGTATGACGCCGCAGGTGCAGGCATGCGGTAATAACGCGAGGCGTCGGCGGTAACGTTGAGTGACAGGGCGCCGTTACTGGACTGTGTGTACCATTT